>JAOWBU010000307.1:17500-29494 GCA_026212405.1 Petrea volubilis
CATGTTGTATACCTTGTTAGAGTCTTGTTTATGCGCTAGAAGCTAAAATTTTAAGTTATGAAAGCTGAAAATTCAAGTTGTGCATATGCTGGAATTACTGTTCATGCAGAAACTCTTGTTTTCAAAGATGAAAAGTTCGATTTTTGCACGACTGAAAATTCCAAAAATTTCCAACCAAAAACCTGGTTTATATACTTTAAATTGAGTTTATAATAAGCTTTAGATACAGATTTTTTAAAGATGGAGGTTTGGGTTACGAAAGCTGGAAATTTCAGCGGTTGCACGTTAAAACGTTGCGCATCGATGTCTGAAATATATGTGTAGGCTGGAAATTTGAAAGTTTGTTAACTAAAACTCTATTTTAAAACCTTGGGAATATATGTGTGGATTTCCAGTAGGTTTTAAGCTGGAGTTTTAGTAGTCTGAAAGCTAGCAATTTCAGTTCGACGTTATAAATGTTGATTTCGCAAAAACTGGAAATATGGGTACTTTGTGCTGAATTTGAGCTGAATCAATGTGTATTGTGATGAAATTGTGATTTTTATGTGTTGGAATTATGTGTGTAAGGGCCTTATATGTGTTCGGTATGGATGGGGCTAGAGTTCGGCCGGGCAGCAATAGGCTTGCCGGTCTTAAACCAGTTCTCGCCATCCATGCCTATTCCCATCTTGCATGGACGGAGTGTTCCATGTATTGGTTGTGGGTCGTAGGTTTTCGGCATATACTCGAGATATGGCCACCGGTGTGTTTAGGTTGGGTGGGAGTTTCGGTTGGAAATTGGTTTATGGCACGGCGAGATAAGGTAGCCGCCCTTCGAGGTGGAAAAACGGTAACAACGTGTTGAATTGTGATGCTCTATCAGAGCTGGAAATTTATATGATTTGATCATGAAAACTGAACTTTATATGGTTTTATGTGTGGTTATGTACTTTTATGACACTATGCAATTTCACACGAACACCTCATGTCCTATGTGAAGTTCTACTCAACATGTGTATATGTTGACATTGTTTTGTTTATTATGTTTTAGCCGGAATTGAGACATCGGAGGATAGGTTCGAGGAGAATGTAAGCGGACGCTTCGAGGCATTTAGTTAATTATGTATGTTGGTTATGCTAGAAACTTGAAAGTCAAACTTGTGTAATGTAATAAAGGAATGATGTAAACCTCTTTTTTGGAATATTAGTACGTACATTTGGTTTCATTATGTTTTATGCTATCATGTTTTAAAGAAATGGTTATATGTTAGACGTTGCGTGATTAGCTATTGGTTTCAGGGCGTCACAGGTGGTATCAGAGCGTAGTTCTTTGGAGAATCTAAGTTTTGATATTTATTGGGACTAATATTGGTATGTTGGATGTACATGGATCGCCTGTTGAGTAGCGTTGGATGCAAGCCTCACATGAGTGTTGCCTCTAGTCCTAATACTTTTAGGTTTACGGAGATAGACCCCGATGAGTTAATGATTGAGATAGCCGACTTACATAATGAGAACCTCCAACTTCGAGAGGAGTTGTGTTATTTGAAGTCGAATCTTGAGAGGACCCGTGCCCGACTCTTCAACTTGCAGGCTCAGTTCCAGCGCGCGCTCGAGATCATCCATGGGAAGACGAGAGAGCTGGTGAGATTGGCTACTACACTACTAGGCTCCAATCCTGTCGGCGAGGCCGTTGTTCCGCGGATCCCAAGCGGGATTGAGTTTGATCCAATCATGCTTGAGTAGGGGGGTTTGATGCCTCTATTGTACATATATGTGCATATGTGCTTGTAGAAGTAGGTAGTGGTGTAGTAAATAGTAGTATGGATGGTATAACTTGCTATTTTAATAGATGCTTAGATGATATCATGCCAAAGTATTTTGCATGTACAGGGATGGCGTGATATTTATGTATATATCTAATGTGTCAATCTTGTGTATATTTATAGTTGGCCTATATAATCTAGTACTTGCCTTTCTTATGGTTTAAGTGCCTCACTCTTAAGTTTATTTTATCTTTGGATATAGATGTCGAAGAGAACTCGAAATGAGACTGGGCCCCAGGATGAACGATTTACGGTTGTATTCGAACGGATAGCTACAATTCTTGAGAACCAAAACAACAACCATAATAACAACAATCACAATCAGGGGGAGACCAATACCGATGCCTTGACTGACTTCTTAAGATTAGGACCTCCGATCTTCCGAGGTGAACCCGATGACACCAAAGCCACGAATTGGTTGGAGGCAATGGAGAAAATTTTTGAAGTACTAAATTGTGACCCGGAGCGGAAGGTCACTTTAGCTACCTTTTGATTAGAGGACGATGCGTGGCATTGGTGGAAAAGAATAAACACCAAATGGGTAGCCCTTCACACGTCTCCTGTTTGGGAAAACTTTGTTAAGGAGTTTAACTCCCAATACGTTCCCCAAATTATCCAAGAGAAGAGGGAACGAGAATTTCTTAGCTTGGCACAACGTGAGTTAAGCGTGGCAAGGTACGAAGCCTTGTTTACCAAGCTAGCCCGGTTTGCACCGTATTTTGTTGAGAACGAGGAGAGGAAGATCTGAAAGTTTATCAGTGGGCTGCGACTTGAAATTCAAGAAAAGTTGGCCGCGGTACATATGCCTACGTATGTTGTGGGAGTGGAAACTGCCCCGAAAGTCGAAAGCACGATGGAACAACTGAAAGTTAAGCGTGGACAATCTGTAAGGCCTTCGCCTTCAGGAGTTCAGGGAGGAAGGAATTTCGGAATGAGCAATAAAATTGCCAAGATTAGCTTACCCGGTCCCCGAGCGAATCCTACTAATTTCCCGACACAGAAAAACATCACATGTACTTATTGTGGAAAGCCTAACCACACTAAAAGCCAATGTTGGCATAAAGCAAAGAAGTGCACCAGAAGTGGAAGTGCCGAGCATTTCATCAAAAATTGTCCGCAATTGGGAACACCACCGATTTCATCTCAAGAAAAGGCCGGTAAGGAAGGCCGGAATCGCATGAGCAAGCCTCGGGTCTAGGGCCAAGTGTTCGCGATAAACCAAGAGAAAATTTATGAACCTACGGTGGTGGAAGGTACGCTTCCGGTTTGCCGACACTTAGCTAAAGTATTGATTGATCTTGGATCCACACATTACTATATATCGTTTGATTTCTTTTCGAGTTTAATGTTGTAACCTAAAGTTTTACCTTACGAGTTATGTGACAACCCGGTAAATCCTTTATTTAATTATTTCATATTATACAAGTTTTATAGAATTATTTTTGTGAGTTATTGTTTTCTAGAGATTATTCTTCCAAATATGATTTTTATTTGCGAACAGGTGAGCATTTTGCTACATAAAATTTTATAAAATATTATAAATTCCAAATATTCTTAAATTTTGTACATTTAATCTTTATAAATTTCCAAAATTTATTTAATATATATTATTTTCAACTTCCACCTAGTTTTTCAAGAATTTTTAGTAATTTTCAAAAAACATTATCTTTAAGTTATTAATTTGAAATCTAATTTATTTAAATGTTTAATTATTATAAAAATGGAAATAATAATATAAATAAATATTTTAGATTATATTTGATTTATAAAAATTAATTTTCGGATTTTTAGAATTTTATTTCTATTTTTGGGCAATTTTCGAAAAAAGGGCAAAACAAGGGGTATTTTGGTCTTTTCACTTCTCCAACCCCCAAATTTCGATTTTTTTCTGAGAAATAAACAATAAAAATACTTAATAAATAAGAGTTTTCAGATTTTATAAGTTTTTTTTTTGACTTTAGTTGATTTTATTCTATATTTTATCAAAATATCTCTACTAATATACACTTGCAACCTAATCCCATATACATATATAATTATATATTAGTGGTGATATACATAGATACATATACACACACACATACCCACATAAATATACATGGTGGTTAGTGAAGTGAGGTGTATGTATATACAACCATGTAATTTGCATGGAAGAGGTATTTAGTGAATATAGTATGTAGATATTTGTCTCTAATACTTGGAAGATCAATACACAAGACCTTATACCCTCACAATCCTCATTTTTCAGCCATTTTCCAGCCCCAAACCGTCCACTCTCTCTTCTCTTACACTCTCTTTCATTTTTTCCCTCCAAGCACTACACTTTCTCCAAAACTACTACACCTTTTGAAGAAACTAAGGTAGGAACACTTCTTTGTGCCTTAAGTAGAGGTTTTCTTCTTCTTTCTTGTGAAGAATAGGCAAGATTCCATACTCTTGTGCCCAAGCAATGTAAAAGATCAAGCTTGAATGGCCTAGAGTGAGAGCTTTTGCCAAACATGCCTCCAAGTTGAGGGTTTTAGTTATTTTGCCATCTTCATCTTACTTTAAAGCTTTATAGTTAATTTTCCATGTTTTAACTCTTGTTGGGAGGAAGTTGAAGGATGGATAGACTTGTGAGCATGATCTTGAAGATATTATGTGATAAATATACTTATTTGGAGTTCTATGTGCTTACTATGCTTTCTTGAAAATAATATGTGATTATTGTGCCCTTTTGCAATAATATGGAATTCTTATTCTTTATTTGAACCACTATGTGAGTTTTATGCTTTATATGAAGTAGTATGAGATCATGATACTTTATTTGAACTATTAGGTGAATATCCTATGTTGTTCTTGAAAGTTTTCGTAAAGAAAGCACCACATATCTATTATGTGATAAATAGAACTTTGATTTTACTTTATACTAGAGATTTATGCCTACTTTAGTCACTACTAGAAAAAGAGCAAATAGCCACGGATTAGCAACGGTTTTCGGTGAAAAAAAATTTTGAGCTTTAGCCACGGATTGGCCACGGATTACCCGTGGCTGATTTAGCCACGGCCAAGCCGTGGCTAAATGTCGTGGCTGAATTTGGCGCCAGTTTTGCCGCCAATGGTTAGCCACGGCTTGGCCACGGCCAGACCGTGGCTAAGCCGTGGCCCTTAGCCACGGTCTAGCCACGGCCTAGCCGTGGCTAAGGGCCACGGATTAGCCACGGCCTGACCGTGGCTAAGCCAGCCACGGCTAGACCGTGGCTAAACCGTGGCCCTTAGCCACGGCCAGACCGTGGCTAATTTAGCCACGGTCTGGCCGTGGCTAAGGGCCACGGTTTAGCCACGGCCTAGCTGTGGCTAAAAATTTTTATTTTTTTTTTGCAACAAATATGATTTGAACTCTTGACCTGTTAGTTAAAGTTAGAGCATTAAACCACTACACCACTTTAACTTTTTGTTTAATAATTAATTTTTGCTATACTTAAGTAATATATATATATATATTATATTATATATATTGATATATATAATAAATGATTCGATATATTACATACGTATAAGATTAGATATACTTATATATGTGTATTTATATATAATTAGCTGTATATATATTAGATGTATAAGTACATATATAACATATATTAGATATATAATACACTAATATATGTTTATTTCATATAGATGATTGATCATATATAGTACATATGATTAGATATATATATATATATATTGGATCTATATATACGTACACTACATTTATAACATATATTAGATATGTTCTATATAGATATATACTTATATCATATAGACTATATATAGAGGATTAGAATGTACATATAATATATTAATATATATGAGATACACATTGATATATACGTATATTGATATATGTATATATGATATATATACTTGGAAATATATATATACACATATATTGATATATATATACTTGAACATATGTATATATATACATGATATATATATATATAAATATAGCCATGGATTAGTCACAAATATATATATATATATATATTGGTACATATATACTTGGATATATAAATATATGTATCAATATAAATTTACATATGTATCAATATATATATATATATAAATTTATCTGTGGTGCAAAAAAAAAATGAAAAAAAACAATTAGCGACGGATATTGACAAATTATCACGAACTAAAGTTGCTATTATCTAAATATAAATTATATAAATAGACTTTTGTTATAATTTTTGTTTTGATATATTAGTTTATTAAATATTTGTCATAAAAAAAAAGTTGAATATTGAACGATAAAGTCAAAGGTAAATATCTTTATTTTTTTAAAAAAAATAATTGGTTAATAATTTATAAAAATTACTAAAATTAAATTAAAAAAATTGATAAAACTAATGAAATTTATTAGATAATTTTAGTTTAAAATATTGTAACAATATTGTTTAAGTATAAAAAAAATCAATCAATAACCAAAGAACTCCCTTGGCGCAACGGTTACATGCTCCATTTATAACATTGATGTCCCGTGTTCGAATCTCCTTGAGCGCAAAAAAAAAAGCTTGGGTTGGGGCGCGGGTTTGGGTGTAATTACCTTTTTTTTTTTTTTTTTTTCCAGTGGCCACGGATTAGCCACGGCCAAATCGTGGCTAATCCGTGGCCCTTAGCCACGGCTAGGCCATTTCTAGAAAAAAGTGGCCAAACTTGGCCACGGTTTGCCCGTGGCTATTAGCCACGGCTTGGCCGTGGCTAAGCCCAGCCGTGGCTAAAAAGCCGTGGCGAAGGTTAGCCACGCCACTTTTAGCCACGGATTTTTTCCGTGGCTAATCTCCTTGGCCACGGATTTTTTGCCAAATCCGTGGCTAAAATCCGTGGCTAAATGCCTTTTTTCTAGTAGTGAGTACTTTACATATATATATAAACATATACATCTATGTATATATATATTTAAAGTGTTATCATATATTCATTTAACTAAGTTCATTGTATGTTAATTATATATATTTACGTATGTATAGATATATGTTATGATAGACATATATATATATATATGTTACGTACATGTATATATATACTTATTATAGCCTACTTTTATATATAGATATATATATATGTTATGTATATGTATATATATACTTATATTCATTTTATTAGTTTTATATGTATGTGTAGATAATTCTTATCACATCTATATATATAGTTATCTACATTTTATATAGATATATATATGTAGTATTCAAATATTTATATATATTTATACTAGGTATATTTTGATCTTTATATTCATATATTCATACTAGTTATATTTATATATTTATATTTATATCTTGTCTATTTGCATATTTTTGCTACTAGCTATTTACATATTTAACATTTCTAAGTAAATATGCTTAATAAGAAAATATAAAGCTTTCATTTATAAGTGTGGAGCTTACTTTACTAAACTATAATATAATTTTCTAAAAAAAAATTATGTGCATGTGTGAACAAATTGCAATTCTATGAATGGGCCCATATGTGCTGGAATGGTCTGGGGGGTGTTCCACCGGGACATACTATTGAGTAGCCGAGAGAGTTCACACCCCTTCCATCTCCTAATCCCCCCTTTGGGTAGATGGAGGGATATACTCAAGAGAGAGGGTCGTAGGACAATACTAGGCGTATGCCCGGGATACGACCATTGGAGGATAAGGCTGGCGGGAGAAATGTGCTGGTTGTTATTTCGGCCCGGGTAGTTATAAGGGTCACTGTCAGGTGACAAAAGCTAGAAAGTATGAAACTATGTGTGTGCTATGTGTAACTAACATGCACTTGACACCCGAACACCTTATGTGTATAAAGAAATGTTTCTACTCAACGTATGTTGATTTCGTGTTATATAATGTTTTAGATACTTCCGAAGCTATCCTTTATGATGATGAAGAGGAGGAAACTTTTGAAGCAGTTTTACTAGGAAGAAAGATGTAGGATTTCCGCTGCGTACCTGTATTTTGTGGTTTTTGTTGCTTTTTGCTCTGTAGAGATAATAGAACTAGCAGGTCGATACTCTCTTTTATTAGATGTACCCTTATGTTTGTAAAGAACCTTATACGTTTTGTAATTAATAATGTATGCATGTATGCAACCACTAATGCTAATAATAATAATAATAATAACAATAAGACTAATAATAATAAAGGGATTTCGGGGTCGTCATAAGTTAGAAGTGAGTACTCCGATGGGAACTTCAAGGAAGACGGATCGGATTTATGAGAATTGTGAAGTGGTAGTAGGTGGGAGAACAATGAATGCCGATTTGATTTTGTTGCCTATAAATGCTTTTGATGTTATATTGGGCATGGATTGGTTAGCCGCACATTACGCTCAAATAGACTGCCATAAGAAAGTAGTGCGACTATGTATACCCGGCTGTCCCGTAGTCGAGATAAGAGGAAATAAATTTTCCCCATCAATACCAATTATCTCGATCATAAAAGCACGTCGGTTGCTCAGAAAAGGGAATGAGGCGTTCTTGGCTTACGTACTTAACAAACAGGAGGAGAAAAAGAAAATAGAAGACGTTTTAGTTGTAAAGGAGTTCGTAGATGTTTTCCCTGATGATCTACCGGGTTTACCACTACATAGGGAAATTGATTTCGTTATTGAATTACTACCCGGAACAGCACCTATTTCCAAAACTCCTTACAAAATGGCTCCTGCCGAGTTGAAAGAGCTTAAACCTAATTAGAAGAATTACTTGATAAAGGATTTATCCGGCCAAGTTTTTCACCTTGGGGAGCCCCAGTTTTGTTGGTCAAAAAGAAGGATGGAACCTTGCGACTGTGTATTGATTATCGATCCCTTAACTAAGTTACCATCAAGAATAAATACCCATTACCCAATATTGATGAGTTGTTCGACCAACTGCAGGGAGCATCTGTATACTCCAAGTTGGACCTAAAATCTGGGTATTACCAAGTTAGAATTCGAGAAGAAGACATAGCTAAAAAAGCCCTCAACAGTCGCTATGGACATTATGAATTTGTAGTCATGCCCTTTGGACTAACCAACGCACCTGCTACTTTTATGGACTTAATGAATCGGGTGTTCCAACCCTATTTGGATCGATTTGTCGTGATTTTTATAGATGACATTTTGGTGTACTCAAAGTCTAAAGACGAGCATGAGGAGCACTTAAGGATAGTATTGCAAACCTTGAGAGAAAGAAAGATTTATGCGAAATTCAGTAAGTGTTATTTCTGGTTAAAACAAGTAACCTTTCTTTGGCACATTATCTCACAAGAGGGAATTTCGGTGGACCCAGATAAAATAAAGGCAATTACAGAATGGAAACAACCTGCAAATGTAACTGAAGTGCGAAGCTTTCTAGGGTTGGCAGGCTTGATCGTGTTTTGCCTCTCTAAATACATGCGTTAACTTGACCTCCATTTGCGCCATTATGTTACGTATTCCACACAATATATGCTGCAATTTCCAAGAAGCCGCCTGTGTCCGACTAATCAGATTTAAAACAGCCTTTGCATCCAGCTCTATCCAAACTTGTACACACCCTCTCCCCCTCGCAATTCGCAGTGCATCATAGACTGCATATAGTTCTGCATACATGTTCGTTTGCTGGCCTAGATAAGTGCAAAATGTGAACATTGGTTGACCATTATGCAGGCGCGCAATTCCTCCTGCCCCTACAGTGCCTGTTCCACCTCGTGCAGTACCATCTGTATTTATTTTGATCCACCCTTGGTCTGGCCGTAACCAGCGAACAGCCTGGACTTCCGTACGCCGCTGCTGGTTCAGTTTCGTTTTAAAGAAAGCTGCTGCCTGTTCATCCCCTAGCCATATTTGTGTCAAAAGGAGTCCACCACTACTGAGTTGATAAACATGCCTCCAAACCTGTTGCACAATCTGACTTGCCACCATTCTGCGCCCCCTATACTTAGCATTATTTCTCGCAACCCAAATATACCAAAATACCAGAATAGCAACCAAGAATCGCACGTGCATAGAGCTTCCAGAAACTGAATTTCTCCAGAAACTGAGAGTCATGCCAATGTCCTCTGTTGCCGACAACTCCATTCGAAATATCTCAGCAAAGCACCGCCAAACACGCAAAGCTTTAGTGCTAGACAAGAAGAGATGAGCAAAAGTCTCCTCCTGCCAGCAGCAGTAGCACTTAGAGGCCATAACAAATCCTTTTTGTTTCAGTCTCTCGTCAAGGGGCAACCAACCCTTTAGAAGATACCACATAAAAATCGAGATGTTTGGTGTGATAGCGGATGTCCAGATTTGGGCCCACAACTCCACGGCACCTCCCCTATGTCGAATCTGCTCCCACATGGATTTGGTAGTAAACTTTCCTTTCGGGTCCAGCTTCCAGAGCATCATGTCTTTGCTCGTGACATCAATAGGCGTGGAGACCACCTTCTCTACGCATTTCATAGACAAAATTTCATCCAGCCGGTCCACGTTCCACTCATGATTCATCAAAAAATTGCTAACTGGCACCATCCCATAATACCGTTGCTCAATTAAATCCTTCAGCGGAGCCTCTAGGAGCCAATGATCATACCAGAGGCTAACATTTCCCTGACCAAGCTGCCAAAAGATGTGAGGCTCTACGAGTGATCGTATCCGGCACATACGTTTCCAAATAGGTGAATCATGGACCATAGTGCCAACCTCCATCGGATGAAAGCCCCGAACATATTTTCCTTTCAAAAATTTGGCCCATAAGGAGTCTTGTGACCGAAATCTCCACCATAACTTACACGAGAAAGTCGTGACAGTATCGTGGAGACTTCGTATCCCAAGGCCTCCCTCTGCCAACGGCTTGCACATCTCAGTCCAAGACGCCCAATGTAGTTTATTTTGTCCTCCATATGATCCCCAAAAAAAAAACCTATTGAAAAGACGCTCCATTTTATATAATGTGGTTTTAGGGGGTTGGAGTACCTACATGTAATACATTGGTAAAGACATCAATACGCTCTTGATGAGTAAAATCCTTCCTCCAAAGTTAAGGTGCCGATTCTCCCAAGTAAGAAGCATTGCCCGCATCCTTTCGATAATTGATATGTATAACTCAACTCTTTTATTACCAACATATAAGGGAGCTCCTAAGTAACGTATGGGCAGCTCCACTCGAGAGAATCCTGTAATTCGCTTAATACGATGCACACGATCAGCTGCACAATTTTTTGAGACAACAAAAGCACTCTTTGCACAATTAACTTTCTGTCCCGAAATGTTCTCGTAGCGCGTCAAGAAAGCCATAAGTTTCCTAACTCCTGCCACACCAGCTTTCATAAAAATAATAACATCGTCGGCATAGGCAAGATGTGAAACCGTCACTTCCGAATTTTCAATATACCGCATAGAGGTACTTCTACCAATAAGCTTATCTAGCCCCCGAGACATCCATTCCGCCGCTAAAATAAATAGCGCCGGAGAAATAGGATCGCCTTGGCGCAAACCCCTTGTCGAATGGAAAAAGCCCGCACTCGTCCCATTCACCATGACTGAGAACCAACAGTTGTTAACACAATGGCGAATGAGAGTGCACCATTGTTCACCAAAACCGAATTCCTTAAGCATGCGAAATAAAAATGGCCAATGCACACGATCGTATGCTTTGGCCATATCAAGCTTCACCACAAGCCGATTTCCACGGACCTTTTCATTCAAAGAATGAACAAGTTCTTGAGCTAGCAGAATGTTATCTGCTATAGCCCGACCCTCAATGAACCCCGATTGTGACGGTGAAATGATGGACGGCAAAATCTTAGCAAGCTTCAAGTATAGGAGCTTGGTCAAAATTTTATTCATCACGTTGCAAAGACTTATCGGACGAAAATCTGACCAAGTTGTGGCCTCGTTAGTCTTAGGAATTAGTATAATAGAGGTGCAAGAGAATGCCCTCGGCATTGGGACCCCTTTAACGAATTCCACAGCAACATCATAGACATTATCTTGAACCACATCCCAACAAACTTGATAAAACAGGGAGGAATATCCATCGGGACCAGCCACCGAATCCGGACAAATTCCAAATACAGCCTCTCTAACCTCTTCACGGGAAGGAATCGTACATAGACCTTCGGATTGTTGCCGAGAGACCACACGTGGAATATGATCAAATCGATCCTCCATTTTCAGCTCATTACTCTCCGTTAATAGCTGCTGAAAAATTTTTGCAGCAGAGTCATTAATCTCCCCT
>JAOWBU010000308.1:0-2500 GCA_026212405.1 Petrea volubilis
TCATAGCGACGTTGCTTTTTGATCCTTCGATGTCGGCTCTCCTATCATAACGAAGCAGAATTCGGTCAGAGTTGGATTGTTCACCCACTAATAGGGAACGTGAGCGGGTTTAGACCGTCGTGAGACAGGTGTAGTTTTACCCTACTGATGGAGGGTCGTCGTAATAGTAATTGAGGGTAGTACGAGAGGAACTGCTCATCAGAATAATTGGTATTTGCGCCTGTCCGATCGGGCAATGGCGCGAAGCTATCATCTGCTAGATTATGGCTGAACGCCTCTAAGTCAGAATCTGTACTAGAAACGACGATGTTTGGTCCCGCACATGTGAGATGTGTTTGAATAGGATTTTGCTGTGAACCATATCTTGCGGGTACGGCGGCTTGGACGGAAAGGTCCTTGTCGTTCGCCCGTGTATTGAAACAGAATATGGGCGGGGGTGAATCTCTTGCAGACGACTTGACTAGAACGGGGTGCTGTAAGCATAGAGTAGCCTTGTTGCTACGATCTGCGAGGCTAAGCCTTGTTCTCTGATTTGTCTCGGACACTTCTGAGTGCTCGAGGCTGGGGAGTTTCCTTCAGGACTTGTGTGTTGAGAGTGATTGTGGGCGTTGTGTGTATCTGTGTGTTGAGGGGAGGGGACGTGTGGTGGAAAGCCCTGGGGGATCCCCCTGGTGGACAGTGGCAGAGGCAGGCAGAAGCCTGGGGACAGACACCCTGGTGGACATGTGCAGATGCCGGTGGACACCAGGGGGACAATGGGGACAACCAGGGGCAACCGCCTTGGGACAGGCTGGGGACAACGGCCTGGTACAGCAGTCCTGCTTGCCAGGACCTGTGGCCTCTGCCTGGTACTGGACCGGGGAGTTGGGTGGGTAGTGTGCAGTGTGGACCCCTGGTCTGAGCAAGCCAACACAACTTCCATCTGGACCGGGGGAGGTGAGGTGGCACTGGGTAGTGTGCCATGTGCCCCCCAGGTTCATGCCATGGCCAGATGCCCTCCATGGACTGGGGGAGTTGTGCTGGAACCTGGTGACAAGAGGGCTCCAGCACAACACCCAAGGTCCCCCTCCTAGCCATATGGACTATGGACTGGGGGAGAACCCCTGGGACATGGATGGTAGGGTCCCTGGGAGACTGGAGGACCGCCAAAAAGTCTAGACTGGACTGGGGGGAGAGGTCTGAGATGCACCATCCTGGCCCTCATGCCCCATGGACTGGGGAGACGATCTCCCATGGACTGGGGGAGTTTGCCATGGACATGCAATGAGGGGCCTTGGGGGTCATCATTCCATGGCCCATGACTGGGGAGATTTCATTCCATGCACCTGGTGGACTGGGGGAGACGACCCATTGGACTGGGGAGGTGTCCCACAACCCACCCTGCCAGCCCTGGGACAACAGCACCTGCTACAAACCAGATTTGGACATGGGGGAGTTTCTGAGGACTGGGAGTTTCACTATTTGACCTGGCCCCCTCCAGGGCAAAATCCCCCAGGCCTGCCCTTCCACCCAGAGCTTGTGCCAGGTGACCCCCCCCCATTCCCAGCCTGGGATCAGTGCTGTGATGCACCCATGTGAAAAACACTTAAACCTGTCCACATAATGCCGCAACATGTGTGCAAAACACCCATGCATAGTGGGAGTAACCCTACATCTTTCTTCCCCAAATGTGTCCCATGCATCAAGGACTGGGGGAGTTTGCTTTTTTGGACTGGGGGAGTGTCCCTGCAAGGACGGGGGAGTTGCCACCTGGACTTGAGTTGACACATTTCGAAATGTGACACTGTGGACTGGGGAGGGAGTTTGTTTTCTGTGGACTGGGGGAGTTTACTCTTTTGCCCATATCATTTTTGTCACACTGCAGTTAGAGACCTGAAACTTTGCATGCACATTCTCATGGCATGCCTCCCGGTCTACGCAAGAGATGGAATATGCATATGGAGCACTTTGATCACCAAGTGAACCCCTTCTGAGCCTTATATCTCCTCATGCACACTTCCCTGAGCTCTATGAGTCACAAAACAGCTGTGTTTGGCACACTTCAGGGCTACATGCTGGTACCATTAGATCTGAAAAGGGGGAAAAAGTGCTTCTCGAGCGGGCAGAAAGTGGACAAAAAAAAACGCCCAAAAAAACATTTTTTGGGCTGAGTTAACAAAGAACATTTTGCAAAAATAAGCGTTTTTTTTGACTGTACGGTTTTTTGCATATTTGTTTTTGGGCCAAATGACCCATTTTCCTACTTTATGAGAAACAGACTACTAGTGTAGAGCACCAAAAGCATTGTACACCAATGCTTGAAGGACTTCTAGTCTCTGTCTCTTCTAGGCATGGCTTCTGTCATGCTGGGTTGTGTGAATCATGGATACCCGGTACGGCCAGCTATATGCTGTGTAGGAAAGGGACTTGGTGTGCAGCACAGCTGCATCTGAGGTCGAACAGTATTGACAAATGTACATTGCCATATCACTTCGGTGGTACGCACATGTGAACGTCACGA
>JAOWBU010000309.1:0-29088 GCA_026212405.1 Petrea volubilis
TTATTTTGATATATTCATAGTAGGTTTAGAGACTTGAACTTTCATTTCTTCCATTTCATTTTTTTTTTTTTTTGGTGCATACTATCGCACTTGCACTCCTGTAATTTGACAAAGTATGTGCTCATTAAATTGATAACAATAATAATGATATGGTTAAGAACAATTGCATTCCCATTTTAGCTAAGATTTATATGCTAATCTTAATCTTTAATACTGATTTTAGGTGATAAATTCAAAATCCCAGTGAGGTATAACCATTAAGGTGAGAGCCTTTAACTATTAATTTCTGAGGCATTAAACTATATGTGGTAAATATTGTTGTATGACACCTTACTTGATTAGAGTTTATTTGTTATACCCTTTACATATATTTCCATTCTAGGCTACTACTGAGTACTATATATGTTCGAAATTATTAGTACCTATTTCTTTTACTTTAATTAAAAGAATAGTTTGTTTAATAAATATTGAACTACATCTAATGTTGAATTTGGTTATTTTGTATTGTTACCTTTTTGAACTAATAAAGTTCTATATATGCTACTTGAATTTATATTTTTATCTTGCTTCTATTGTGATATAAGTGACTACTAGGTAGTATCGATTAGGACGTTCATATTGGGTACCGATCTTAAGATAGATACTCAGCACGACCGTCAGTGGACCCTAATTATATAGGAAGGTCCTAACTAGAGAGGCGCTACTTCAAGTTGTTAATTTAATTGAATTAAATTAAAGCGTTAATTTAATAGGCTAGAGGACCTAATCTATTAATTAATTGGATAGTAATTAGTCCATAGAATACACTGAATCAATTGACGGGCAATATTAAGTTAAATAGTTAATTTAATTAGGTCTCAAGGCCCAAGCCTATTAATTAATTTGGTGAATCAATTTAATTTGAAAAAAATGATGTAAAAATCAATTAATTAGAATTAGTTAATTAAATCAATTAAATACGAATTTAAATTCTTGAGATGAGAATCAAAATTCTCATCCTAACTGAAGAAGAAATCAAGTGGGGGACTATCCCCAAATAGTTGGAAATAGATTGGAAATACACGCATATCAATATATATATATATATATATAAACATAGACCAGCACGGCCGTAAGAGGAGTTGAAATTGGATTCTCCAATTTCTTATGCATAGTTTACGGCCATGAGACAACATGCGTATAAAAGTGTATACATTTTAAACCTATTAGAATCAAATGGAATTGTAACCCGCATGCTTTTATGAAGTTATTTTAGTTTAATTTCTACAATTTTTCTTGTCTTAATAACTAAAAAGACATGAAATTTGTATTACAAATATCTATTTTACTTTTTTATCAAAAAAAAAGTACAATAGTTTTTAAGAACAATTATTAGATACTTAATTGAAAATATTTGAATTGTTAATTCTAATTTGAACAAGTTTATATTGCATATTTAGGAAGAAAATGCTCGAAACAAGGTGATTAGTAACCACTAGGAAGAGAAATAATAAAATTAAAAAGTCTGCCAAAACATCGTTTATTAGGACTTCTAACATTATAATAGTTATAAACAAAAAGGAAAACATAGAACGAAAAATGGAAAATCTAAAAAATTGAATAATAATAATAATAATAATAATGATAATAGTAATAATAGTAATTATTATTATTACTACTCCGAGTATACAACCTCCACTTGAAATTAAAATTTTCAAATTAAAATCAACCACTGGTCTTGAAAAGATTCTAGATGAAAAATTCAGTAATTTAAGATTAAATACTCTTGAATTTGAAAATAATATAAGTGAGGAACATGATTACAAACAAGTTCTTCAAGATGAAATCAATAAAATAGGCAAACAGGAATTTGTTCATAATAATAGATAGCTATTGTGGTAAAAATATTTATGAATGGAATATTGACGGTTTTATTGAAAGGCAAATTTATAATGTTGTCCATAGAATGCTTATGTATAGCACTATTTGAAAAATTAATGTTAATAGTGATAAAGTCATTGCTAATATGAATGTTGCTGGATTTACAGGACAATTAAAAGGTTGGTGGGATAATTATCTTACCTAAGAAACTAGAGAAAGAATTCTTAATACTGTAAAAACTGAAAATGAAATTCAAATAGAAAATGCAGTTTATACAGTGGTCATAAATATTATAGAGCACTTTACGGGAAGGTGGTCTGATAATAGAGAAAATATTATGACTCTTTTATAGAATCTTAGATGTCCTATATAGACATCTTTTAGATAATATAAAGATGTAATTTTTAGTAGAGTTATAGAACTCCCTGAGTCTAATAGTTCTCACTGGAAATCTAAGTCTATAGATGGTTTGCCCTCTTTATTAGTTGGAAGAGTTCGAAAAACTCTTAGAAAGGGAGAAATTAATATTAATTATGACCAATATGCTTTTGGTAAATTGATAGGAACCTGTATACAAGAAGGATTATCTCTTTGTAATTAGATTAAATTAAATTAACAAATTAAAAAACACCATTTAAATGAAAAAACACAATTTGGAGAATTTTGCGATCAATTGGCATGAATCTCTCTATTCCTAAGCAACCAAAACATCATAAAGAAAGAAAGGGAAATTCTAAACCCTTTAAAAGAAAATCATACTCTCCAAATCAAAAGGAGAAGATTTGAAAGAAAATCTAATTATAAGAATTTTAAAAATTCTAATACTTCTTTTAAATGTGGAAAAGTTGGTCATTATTATAAAAATTGCAAGACTAAACAAAAGATTAATAATCTTAATATTGATAATGATTTAAAAGAAACATTAGAAAAGATTTTATTGAATTCTGAAGCTGAAAATTATGAATCAAAAAGTGAGAGTTCTACCTCTTCTAATCAAACTGATAATATACAAAATCTTAATAATGAAGATTACTATTCTAGTTCAGATACGGAACATGAACAACATATTTGTTGTAAAAATTGTCAAGCAGGAAAACCTTGTTTAAAACAATAGATAAATAGTGATAATGATGATTTTTATCAAATTATTTCTCAATTTAAAGATTTTGAGATAAATATGCATAGCCAAAATCATTTGATAGAATTATTGAAACATATTGATGATTCAGACATAAAAACTGAAATTATGGAATAGATTATAGCTGAATCAAGTAGTTCCAATAGAACTAATCATTTTTATATATCTCCAAAACCTTATACTATGGCTGAGGTTCAAAAGATGTTAAAACAAAGACAACAAATAGAAACTCCTACTACTATACAAGATTTAGTACAAGAAGTTAATAATCTTAAAAAAGAAATTACTCTTTTAAAAACAAAAAAATACTTCTTTCGATAAAAGAATTTCTAAACTTGAAACTTCTTCTAAAGGAAAAGAGATTTTACATATTCCTGAAAATAATATTCTTGAACAAATTCAATTTTCAGAATGAGAAAATTTCTTGTCAACTCTTGAAATGGTAACTATGATTGTAACGACCGGGTAAAATTTTTTATTTAAATATTTTATATTATAGATTGGGTGTCCATTATTTTGATGAATAATTTTGTTTTAGAACTATTTTATGAAGTATTGTTTTATAGAAATTATTCTTCAAAAGTATTATTTTTTTTATTTGCGAACAAATGAGCATTTACTGCACAAATTTTTAGAAAATATTATAAATTCCAAATATTCTTAAAATTTAATGCATTAAATCCTTCTAAACTCCCAGAAATTATTTTATATATTATTTTCAACTTTTACCTAGTTTTCCAAAAAAAATTAGTAGTTTTCGAAAAACATTGTCTTTAAGTTCTTAATTTAAAATCTAATTTTTAAAATGCTTAATTATTATCAAACAATGAAAATAATAATATAAATAAATATTTTAGATTTTATTTGACTTATAAAAATTAATTTTCTAATTTCTAGAATTTTATTTCTATTTTTGGGCGATTTTCGAAAAAAGGGCAAAACAAGGGGTATTTTGGTCTTTTCACTTCTCCAACCCCCCACATTTCGGTTTTGCTGAGACATAAACAATAAAAATACTTAAGAAATAAGATTTTTCAGATTTTATAAGTTTTGTTTGATTTTAGTTGATTTTATTCTATATTTTATCAAAATATCTCTACTAATACACTGTTGAAACCTAGCCTCATACACATATATAAATATATATTAGTGGTGATATACATAGCTACATATACACACACCCATACCCATATATATATGCATGGTGGTTAGTAAAGTGAGGTGTATGTATAACCAACCATGTATAATTGTATGGTAGATGTATTTAAATGAATATAATATGTAGATATTTGCTTCTAATACTTGAAAGATCAATACACAAGACCTTATACACCCACAATCCTCATTTTTCAGCTCCATTTAGCCCCAAAACCGTGCTCTCCCTTGATCACATCCTCACTCTCTCATTTTCTCTCAGAACGCTATCATTTTATCTCAAAACACTACACTACTTGGAAGAACACAAGGTAGGAACATTCTTTATGCCTTAAGTAGAGAATTTTAGTTATTTTTGCCATTATCATGTTATTTTAAAGCTTTATGGTTAATTTGTCATACTATAACTCTTGTTGGGAGGAAGTTGAAGAGTGGTTAGACTTGTGAGCATGATCTTGAAGATATTATGTGATTAATATGCTTTATTTGAAGTAATATATGATTATTATGCTTTATTGTAAGTATTATGTGATTAATATGCTTTATGTGAAGTAATATGTGATTATTATGCTCTATGCTTTATTTAAAGTATTATGTGAGTTTATGCTTTATTTGAAGTGTTGTGAAACATTTATGCCTTAGTTGAGGTATTAGGAGAATATCTTATGTTGTTCTTGAAAGTCTTAGTAAAGAAAGCTCCACATATCTATTATTTGATAAATAGAACTTTTATTTAACTTTATACTATAGATTTATGCCTACTTTAGTACTTTACATATATATAAACATATACATCTATGTACGTATATATATATATATAAATATTTAAAGTGTTATCATATATTCATTTAATTAAGTTCATTATATGTTAATTATGTATATATATATATTCATTTAACTAAGTTCATTATATGTTAATTATATATATATATATTTATTTAACTAAGTTCATTATATGTAGATATATATATATATGTTACGTATATGTATATATATACTTATGTTCATTTTATTAGTTTTATATGTATATGTAGATAATTCTTATCATATATATATATATAGTTATCTATACTTTATATAGGTATATATATGTAGTTTTCATATATTTATATATCTTATATTTTAATCTATATATTTATATCTATTTATCTTATTTATATTTTAATCTTTATATTTATATATTCATACTAGTTATATTTATATATTTATATTTATATTTTATCTATTTACATATTTTTGCTACTAGCTATTTACATGTTTAAGTAAATATGCTTAATAAGCAAATATAAAGCTTTCATTTATAAGTGTGGAGCTTACTTTACTAAACTATAATATAAACTTCCAAAGATTATGTGTATGTGTGAACAAATTGCAATTCAGTGAATGGGCCCATATGTGCTGAAATGGTCTGGGGAGTGTTCCACCGGGACATACTATTGAGTAGCCGGGAGAGTTCACACCCCTTCCATCTCCTAATCCCCCCTTGGGTAGGCGGAGGGATGTACTCAAGAGAGAGGGTCGTAGGACAATACTAGGCGTATGCCCGGGATACGACCATTGGAGGATAAGGCTGGCGGGAGAAATGTGCTGGTTGTTATTTCGGCCCGGGTAGTTATAAGGGTCACTGTCAGGTGACAAAAGGTTGAAAGTGTGAAACTATATGTGTGCTATGTGTAACTAATGTGCACTTGACACCTGAGCACCTTATGTGCATAAAGAAATGTTTCTACTCAACGTATGTTGATTCCGTGTTACATAATGATTTAGATGCTTCCGAAGCTAGCCTTTACGACGATGAGGAGGAGGAACCTTTTGAAGCGTTTTAATAGGAAGGAAGATGTAGGATTTCCGCTGCGTACTTGTATTTTGTGGTTTTCGCATTTCCTATGTAGATACATTAGAACTAGCAAGTCGATAGTCTCCTTTATTTGATGTACCTTTATGTTATGTAATATAGCCTAGTACATCTTGTAATTAACAATGTACGCATGCATGTAAACACTAATGATAATAATAATCATAATAATAACAATAATACTAATAATAATATAATAATAATAAAGGATTTTCGGGGTCGTCACAATGACGACCCCGAAAACCCTTTATTATTATTATATTATTATTAGTAGTATTATTGTCATTATTATGATTATTATTATCATTAGTGGTTACATGCATGCGTACATTGATAATTACAAGACGTACTAAGCTACATTACATAACATAAAGGTACATCCAATAAAGGAGACTATCGAATTGCTAGTTCTACTATATGTACATAGCAAAAGTAAAAAACCACCAACTATAGGTGCGCAGAGGAAATCCTACATCTTCCTTCCTAGTAAAATGCTTCAAAATGTTCATCCTCATCAGCATCATAAAGGCTAGCTTCGGAAGCATCTAAAGCATTATATAACACGAAATCCACATACGTTGAGTAGAAACATTTCTTTATACACATAAGGTGCTCGGGTGTTAAGTGCACATTAGTTACACATAGCACACACATAGTTTCACACTTTCTCCCTTTTGTCACCTGACAGTGACCCTTATAACTACCCGGGCCGAAATAACAACCGACACATTTTTCCCGCCAGCCTTATCCTCCAATGGTCGTATCCCGGGCATACGCCTAGTATTGTCCTATGACTCTCTCTCTTGAGTAGATCCCTCCGTCCACCCAAGGGGGGATTAGGAGATGGAAGGGTTGTGAACTCTTCCGGCTACTCAATAGTATGTCCGGGCGGAACACCCCCCAGACCATTCCAGCACATATGGGCCCATTCACAGAATTGTAATTTGTTCACACATGCACATAATCTTTAGAAGTTTATATTATAGTTTAGTAAAGTAAGCTCCACACTTATAAATGAAAGCTTTATATTTGCTTATTAAGCATATTTACTTAGAAATATTAATATATATAAATAGCTAGTAGCAAAAATATGTAAATAGACAAAATATAAATATAAATATATAAATATAACTAGTATGAATATATAAATATAAAGATTAAAATATATCTAGTATAAATATATAAATATATAAATTAAAATATAACTAGTATAAATATATATAAATATATAGATTAAAATATAACTAGTATAAATATATAGATATACAAAATATAAGAGGTATAAATATATGAATACTATATATATACCTATATAAAATATAGACAAGTATATATATAGATATGATAAGAATTATCTACACATACCTATAAAACTAATAAAATGAATATAAGTATATATATACATATACGTAACATAGATATATATATATATAAGTAATCTATAATAACATATACCTATACGTACATATAAATATATATATATAATTAACATATAATGAAATTAGTTAAATGAATATATAATAACACTTTAAATATTTATATATATATATATATGTACATAGATATATATTTCTATAATCATCTAATCACTTACTAAAACCTTGAATAGTTATATATATATATATATATATGTATGTAAAGGACTAAAGTAGGCATAAATCTATAGGATAAAGTATAATAAAAGTTCTATTTATCAAATAATAGATATGTGGAGCTCTCTTTACTAAGACTTTCAAGAACAACATAGGATATTCCCTTAATAGCTCAAATAAAGTATCATGGTCTCATACTACTTCATATAAAGCATAGAACTCACATATTAGTTCAAATAAAGCATTAGAATTCCATATTATTGCAAAAAGGGCACAATAATCACAGTATTTCCAATAAAGCATAGTAAACACATAGTACTCCAAATAAGTATATTAATCACATAATATCTTCAAGATCATTCTCACAAGTCTATCCATCCTTCAACTTCCTCCCAACAAGAGTTATAATATGAAAAACTAACCATAAAGCTTTAAAGTAACATGAATATGGCAAAATAACTAAAATCCTCAACTTGGAGGCATGTTTGGAAAAAGCTCTCACTCTAGGCCATTCAAGCTTGATCTTTTACATTGCTTGGGCACAAGAGTAAGGAAGCTTGCCTATTCTTCACAAGAAAGAAGAAGAAAAACTTTACTTAAGGCATAAAGAAGTGTTCCTACCTTAGTTTCTTCAAAGAAGTGTAGTAGTTTGGAGAGAGTGTAGTGTTTGGAGAAAAAATGAAAGAGAGAGTGAGGGTGGCAGCAAGGGGCACGGTTTTGGGGCTGTAAAATGGCTGAAAACTAAGGATTGTGTGTGTGTAAGGTCTTGTGTATTGATCTTCCAAGTATTAGAGGCAAAGATCTACATATTATATTCATCTAAATACCTCTTCCATACATTTATACATGGTTGTATATATATACACCTCACCTTACTAACCACCATGTATATGTATGTGGGTATGTGTGTGTGTATATGTAGCTATGTATATCACCACTAATATATATTTATATATGTATATAAGGCTAGGTTTCAAGAGTGTATTAGTAGAGATATTTTGATAAAATATAAAATAAAATCAACTAAAATCAAACAAAACCTATAAAATCAAGTATTTTTATTTTTCATTTCTCAGCAAAATCGAAATTTGGGGATGGAGAAGTGAAAAGACCAAAATACCCCTTATTTTGCCCTTTTTCCGAAAATCGCCCAAAAACAGAAATAAAATTCTAAAAATTCGAAAATTAATTTTATTAAGTCAAATAAAATCTAAAATATTTATTTATATTATTATTTTTATTTTTTGATAATAATTAAGCATTTTAAAAATTAGATTTCAAATTAAGAACTTAAAGACAATATTTTTCGAAAACTACTAAAAATTCTTGGAAACCTAGGTAAAAGTTGAAAATAATCTATTAAATAATTTCTGGGAGTTTAGAAAGAGTAAATGTATAAAATTTTAAGAATATTTGGAATTTATAATATTTTCTAAAAATTTGTGCAGTAAATGCTCATTTGTTTACAAATAAAAATCATATTTTTGAAGAATGATTTCTATAAAACAATACTCCACAAAATAGTTCTAAAAGAAAATTATTCATCAAAAATATTTAAATAAAGAATTTTACCAGGTCGTTACAGTAACTTCACAAAAATGGTTTGTGAAAATCACTCTTTTAATTGATAATTGTTTTGTAAAAGATCTCACTGCTCTTGTTGATAGTGGCACAGATTTAAATTGTATTCAGGAAGGAATAATCCCTACCAGGCATTTCATAAAACCATGCCTACTTTAAGTTCTACTAATGGACAGAAAATGAATATTAACTATAAACTTCCTAAAGCTTATATCTATAAAGGAAAAATGTGTATTCCTACTAGTTTTTTATTAGTGAAGAATATCACAAATCAAGTTATACTTGGAACCCCATTTTTAAAGAAAATATTTCCTTTAAAAAATGTTGATGAAAAGGGTTTTATTGGAACCTTTGAAGAAAAAGAATTAAATTTTCAGTTTATAACTAAACCTTTACTAAAATTCTTACTGAAATAAGAGATTTGCGTATAGAAAAAGACAAACAATTAAACTTTCTTAAAAATGAAATCCATATTTTAAGTACTGATGAAAAATTAGACAATTTTAAATTACAAGAAAAAAATTAAATTGTTAATACATGAGTTCTTATTGCAAATATGTAATGATCACCCAAATGGTTGTTGGAATAGAAAGAAACATATTGTTTCTCTTCCTTATGAGGAAGATTTTGATGAAAAGAAAATTCCTACAGAAGCAAGACCATGTCAAATGAATTCTGAGTATTTAGAATTATGAAAAAAAGAAATTTCTTCTTTATTAAAAAAGGGTTTTATAAGAAACTCTAAATCACCTTAGTCATGTACAACTTTTTATGTTAATAAACATTTTGAACAGGAATGTGGAGTTCCCGAATTAGTTATAAATTATAACCTCTTAATAAAGTTTTGAAATGAATTAGATATCCTATTCCTAATAAAAAAGATTTACTTGATAGATTACATAATGCCAATATATTTTCAAATTTTGATTTAAAATCTGGTTACTGGCAAATTCAAATTGCTGAAAAGGACAGATATAAGACTGCCTTTAATGTTCCCATAGGACAATTTGAATGGAATATTATGCCATTTGGATTGAAAAATGCACCCTCTGAATTTCAAAATATTATGAATGATATATTTATTCCTTATAGTGATTCCATAATAGTTTATATTGATGATATTTTGATATTTTCGCAAACTATTGAAATGCTTTTTAAGCACCTTGACATTTTTAGAAAATAATAATTCAAAGTGGTTTAGTTATTTCTAGACCAAAGATGTCACATTTTCAAACCAAAATTAGATTTCTTGGTCATAATATTGAGATAGAAAAAATAATTCTGATTAATAGAAGTATTGAATTTGCTTCTAAATTTCTTGATATTATAACTAATAAAACTCAGTTACCAAGGTTTCTAGGAAGTCTTACTTATATTTCTCCGTATTATAAAAATTTAGCTAAGGGTACTGCTATTCTATATGATCGATTAAAAAAGATTCCTAAGTCTTGGTCTGATAGTCATACCTAAGTTGTTAAAATTATTAAAAAAAAGGTTGCTAATCTTCCTTGTCATTAGCGAACCCTGATTGGGATAAGTCATAGAAACAGATGCCTCTGATATAGGGTATGTAGGAATTCTTAAACAGATATCTCCTAATGATAAAAAGGAATATCTTGTTAGATTTTATCCTAGAAAATGGAATAATAGTCAAAAGAATTAAGTTATTGTTGTGAAAGAAATTCTTGCTATTATCAAATGTGTTTTGAAATTTCAAGATGATTTATATAATCAGTAATTTTCTAGTTATACAGATTGCCAATCTATGAAGTTTATGTTTAAAAAAGATTTTAAACATGATGTGTCTAAGCAAATGTTTGCTAGATGGCAGGCACATCTTGCCCCATTTGATTTTGAAATACTTTATAAAAAAGGGAAAGATAATAGTCCACCCAATTTTCTAACACGTGAATATTTGCAGGATCATGAATCAAGAACCAGTGGTGATAGAAATAGGTTTCTTTGATAGAATGATTTATAATCGTCTCTATCATAGAAGAGTTCATTATAAGCCATATCGAAGAGTTGGTATTCCTAGACTTATGAAAAGGTCTACACAAATAAAACCAATTATCAAGGATATAACATATGTTCTTGAGAATAATACATATCGTGATGATAATCAACCTTTGGATGAAGAGGATCGAGAATATCTTGAAAATAATTATAAGGGATAAACATTTTTTTACCATTCAAACTTTTCGTGTTTTTGCATTTTACCATATGAACTTTTTTTTTTACCGTTTGCCACCTAAACTTTGTATTTTTTTATATATTACCATCTAAGGGCATTTTTCGGTGGAATATTCCACCAGAATTCCATCACATGCATGTCACGTGACTTTAAGTAAGGGCAAATACGTCATTTTACATGGGATAAATACTTTTAACCCTCTAGACTTTTCTCATTTTGGGACTTTAATATAAACTTTTTTGTTTTTGGTCATTTGCCATATGAACTTTGCGTTTTTTACATATTACCATCTAAGGGCATTCACATGTATGTCATGTGACTTTAACCAGCTGAAATGATGCAATTGCCCTTAGCTCCACTGAAAAATGTAATGTGTAAAAAAATGCAAAGTTTAGATGGCAAACGGTAAAAAAAAAAAGTTCATATAGTAAAGTCCAAAAACACGAAAAGTTTGGAGGGTAAAAAATATTTATCCCTAATTATAATCTCTTTGTTGAAATCTCAGACTATGTTAAAACAGTCATTTGTAGAACTATTGCTTAAATAAATAATAATGTTGGTCTTTTGTATCTTGATTTCTTACAGGAAACTTTTGATAGAATGGATAATATCCAAGTTAATAATAGACACTTATATAGATGAGACAAAGCCTATTTTGGTATTCCCAAAATGATTTGAATGTCAAGAAGAATTGATAAAGAGATTGAGGGTCTAACATATTTGTTGACTCTACCTAATGAAGATTATATTGTGGAGCATATTTAAGACTTGCTTAAATATTATACATATCTATCTAAAAATATTAAGACAACAATTAATAAAGTTATTGCTTGATTATATATTTCAGGATATTATTCCACGAGGTCGTGGTGGATGTGGCAATCATCCCCCTTATAGGGGAGGAAAACAGTTTATATACCAAATGGGTAATAAGAAACTTTATAAGGAGAATATTGTCTCGTCAGCTTCTTTGTCTCAGGGTAATATCCCAAACAAAAGTGATCCTGTGTACAAGGAGTTCATGGAATTTCTTGCATGAAAAAAGCAGAATGATGAGAGTAATACTCCATCGTATGCAAATGTGGCTGCTAAAGAGGAACAAGAGAAAACTCTGCCCTTTGAACAAAGTTCAAGTAAGGGGATTATATTTCTCCTAGAAAATAAAGATCTTAAATGGAAAGATGATCCATGGACCCTAATGCAAAGCTACCTGGAAATAGTATCATATACTATTGGGACATATAAGTCTCGGTTGAATTACGAGTATATTCTCGATAGAACAGGATCTTGTGAAATCAAGCATTTTTATCCTGTTCATTCAAAGAAAATTTATAATTTCCACAAAGTTATAATCAAGAAGGTGATAACCGCTGAGGAATGGGGTCTAAGTACTCCAAGAGAAAAGGAAGATTTCCATCCAGAGCTAAAGGTACCCATTAAATTCAATTATTGGGACTATGTCGATGCTTTCAATAAAATGTTTTTGTATGATAATCAAAAGAGAAAGCATACTTGGTTTTTCAAAGTGTGTCCAGAGATTTATAACCAGACTCTACTAAATTAGTTTATCCAATAGTGGATCAATTTTGGACCATCCATTAAAATTATGCCAGAACCTTATAAAGGACTGTATTCTGAATGGGTTAATGTTTCACCCAACCTTATTGGGGCCCTAAATAATAATTGCTGGGTTGAGGCAATAGCCTCACTATATTTCTTTATTGATTTCTCAATTCCATAGATATGGAGATGGGCTCTAAAGATAGGTATACCTATCAAAATATTCCTTGTTTAAAAAGAATATTCTTTACTTCATTCTAGAAGAAGATGATTAAAAGAGAGGCAAATGGAACTTTTAAAAGTCAGGAGACTATTGATCATATTCAGTCTCAGATTGAGTTGTAAAAGGAATAGATGAAAGATAGAGTTCCTCATGGCGATAATAGTGCTTTCCATCAAATTTACAGGAAGCTTCAAATGAAAAAGGGCACTATATCAAAAAATGATATTATCAACTCTTATATTGGGGAGATGAAAAATGATATCTTGAAAAATTTTGGAGTTGATATTGATACTGAAATTTTCATGTCTACCTCTTCAAAAGATGGTGAGCATTTGGAGGGAGAATCCCAGGATTTGTTGGCTGATGAAGCCGATATTTTAATAAATGAAATGTTGGATAATATTAAAGATAATATTAAAAGCAGCATTCATAAAGTTGAAGGAAAGAAACCAGCCAAATAATTGGTGGTTGGCGAACGCAATGACAGAAAATGGCTAATTATGGATAATGACATAAGGGATGATGACTGAAGAATAATAATTGATGCTGGCATAAGCGCTGATGCAAGCAGACTCATATACTATTGAAAGTGTAGTTACTGCTCATAGTAACGATTGCAGAATTATTGCAGCTCACGGATTTGAAAATTCCTTTGTAAAAATCTATAATTTTTTATTTCTATCTAATTGTTTCCTCTATTTAAGGAGGACTGTAGGTTTAGTTTAGGCATCCACTTCCTTATCGCCTGTTTTGATAATCCTGTTTTAGCCCGCTTGTTGCCAGAGTGAAGCATTTCAGGGCTTGTTTTGGATTATTTTGGACTGGATACCAACGACAGTTTTAAAATTTTTTAATCTCCTCAAACTTGTATCATTCTTAAGCGGTCGGTCCATATTCAATAATAATAATAATAATAAGTTATTAAGATACTTAAATTGATGGAAATTAAAAAGTACATGTAACACCCCTGAAATTGATGATTGGAATTTTGTTTTCATAACTAAACTAATGACTAGTGCTGGTTATTGAATTGATCAGTTCATTGTTCAATCAAGGATTAGGCTAGGATATTTAGTATATTAATATATCAAACAAAATTTTGGTTACTCAATTTGAAAGGGAAATAATTCTACATGCATAATATTTAATTGTTATGGGGCTTATTCATAAATTGTTTTGGGACCTAATTGCTAATAGCAAATTATTAAAGTGAATTTATTTCTCCATCTACAATTCCTTTTCAACCATGAAACACACACACACACACAAATCGACACCACATACACACAAATCGACACCACATACACACACAAACACTGATAGATCTCTCTCTCTCTCTCTCTCTATACACACACACACATACACACACATATTTACATCCTGTACATACACCACCTTCAAGCTCCTCCAAATTCCATCAAATCGTGAGAGAAATTATGCCACGTTGTTCCTCTCATCACATAGAATGCAAGTTTAAGTAGAAATCCAAATATTAGCAGCGAGTGGGTAGGCAATGGTGGTTGGAGGTTTTTGATGTCTTTTTTGGGAAAATCTTGGGTGGATTTTGATGGGCTCTTCATTAAGAACCTTGTGATTTAATTTGGATGGTGGTATTGTGGTCGTGCATTTGGTGATATGGGATTTTAGTTGAATTAAATAACAAGGAGTGGGTATCCCACCAAATTAGATTGCGAATAGGCTCTGGCACAATCAGCAGTCCTGGCAACAACTAGGTTGTAGGTGTAGTTCCGCCTGTTGAATTCGGGCTTTTAGGTAGCTCATCAAATTCAATAAATTTAGGTAATGCTTACAGAATTTTATATGATTTGTTATCTTCTTATCTGAATAATTAGTACTATGATTTATGAAAATACTATTTACGAATATACATATAGTTAGTGTAGTGCCCGTCGAGCCAATAAGATTGGCGATGCTCTTAAATACACTTCATAACAAACAGTCTTTGCAAATAATAATAGAAGTGAAAGTTTATACTTTTTTGACCAACTTCATCACAATGTGTAACTTATAATTGAGTATAATTCATACATATATGGTTGAAGCTCCTAGATCACATAAGACTATGGGACTAGGCCTCGCATAGAGATGACAGTCTTGAAACAAGTCTCTAAGGCGTGATTTAAATCACTCCAAGTCGAAGAGTCTGACAAACACCGGGGGGGTTAATATGACTTGGATTAAGACTTGCACTTATGACATATCTCAGATAGGAGGATGCCTTGTTTCATAGGCATTGAATGTAGAGACATTCATATGCATAAGTAGGTGCTCATTAGAGCATGAGTTCACTGAGCATCCAACCGAGAAACATCAAACTGGGAGCACAAGTTGCACATCGAATTAGGATTGTTTCTCATCTTATGGTGTGCATTAATTAATCCTTAGACTTGAGGCTCCATAGTAATCTTGTACATGTGTATTTATACTTTGATATAGGTACCGACTCCATGGCGGGTCTTAAGCGCCTATGTTGGGTATAGATATCCCATGTATGAAGGTTTGTGAGAGTCGATAAATAAGTCATTTACTCACCTTGTAGAGTGAGTGAATCTCTTGTGTATTCTATTTTAACTAGTCTATAGAAATCCGTGGTCACGGAAGAGATAATGATTAGAAATGAGTTTTCTAGATCGATTGTTGAAACGACTAATTGTAAAAAAGAACCATAGAATTGAGGTTAAAAGGATTTTTTTGATAAATCCCATATCCAAACCTCAATAGGGGATATTCGTAATGGAGAGAATGTATTTGCACAGTAATAATAAGTGGACAAGTTCACGCATTATACTTCACCTATTGACTAGGTGTCGTGGGCTTGTTGTTGGACAACGACCACGATAGATGGGTACTATTGGATTAGAAAGAGTTCTAATTTGTAAGTGCTTAATTAAATGAGCTTAATTAATCGATTGATGAATTTGTATTCCAAAATATAGCAACGAGTTGCGAGCCCATTTCAAATCAATTGGTGAACCTAAGGAGTCACACGCAAATGAATAGATAAACTCCTAAACGTATATGAAGCAATTGATTGAGATTAAATCAAAGTATTGATTTAATTTATTGAGATGAAAAATATATTCGATTGAATAAGTTAATTAATTAATTGATGGATTAATTGAATCAATATGTTGATTAATTAAATTAAATTAAATAATTAATTTAATTAGACTTGAGAGCCCAATCAATTAATTAATCAACTCTTAATTGATCAATAGAATATATTAAATTAACTGATGGGCTCCTATTCGCGTAGATATGTTCGGGTTCATGGATGCAATCAAGTTGGGACTCCAAGGATGATTCGTAATTGAATACGGCAATTCCCTACATCAAATGGAAAGTTATAAGGTATAGTTTCGTTTGAACTTTAACAAACATGTTTGTTGTTTGCATAAGATCCACATCACAATAGCAACGAGATGCGTTCATACATAATAGTTATGTGCTAAATTTTTATATTTCCACTGTGTAAGCGTCCCAGGCCCTATGTGAAACTAACAGTGGTATCGGAGCCAATTATGCAACACAAGTATGTTTATTTTTCTGCTTGTATTTGCAAATATGTATTGATCCACTCATAATCTAACCTCAAAACTAGAATCGAATGGTTCCAATCTTGCTCACGGAAAAAGGATTTCAAGAATGTCTTGAAACTTGCTAAATGACTAATCAATTCTAATGATTGCCTCTATGACTTTTGAAGTCCTAGAACCAAATGAAAAAGGTTCCTATAAAGGCATAAACTATTAGACTAATAAATAGTCAAGAGTATGCCCATTGAGCACAAGATGTGTTTTCTGTTGTAAAGAAGTATGGACATTGGATAAAGGAACTGCAAGAAGAGTCTTTCACTTCTCTCCAAAAAAAATGCTTGTTGAAGTTAATCTTTTGATTAATAGTACTTCTTGGGTATTAGATACACACTATAGTGCTCATCATTGCAATATGTTGCAAAGATGACAAGAAGGCATGCAATGAATTAATCTCATGATTAATGAGCATCTCTAAGGTATTAATTGTTGGCTATAGTGATTATCTATGCATTGTTGCATAAGACTACCAAGAAAATCATGAGAAATTAATCTTAAGATTAACCATAGTTCTAAAGCTCAGCTATGCAAAGGTTACAAGTGATTATAAGAACACAGACACTAAGTGATGGACAGTATGTCCTAAAGCTAAGAAGCAATGGTTACTTCAATGGATAATAGTACAAGATCACTTAGTACAAAAAATGCTCGAAAAGAAAAACACAAATAAGATGATCAACCCTCGGTTGATTTAAGACTTTTTTTGACTTAGACATAATTTCGACGAATGGAATACACAAGCTGACTTTGTTAGGATCTATCTTTCTAGAAGGATCTAGAGGAATAGACTACTTGTGTATCCTATCCAAAGGGAATAAATGTCTAAAGTCAAAATTCCAAAGCATCCATTGCATTATGATCTATAAGGATGTTAAAAGCTCACTAAAGTGTTAGTGTGCACGATAAATACCAAGACTTTATTACTTGTAGCAATGACCTAGGTGATAAAAAGCTTGTAGTTAATGAGGTAGAAAGACTGAGGCTATTTTTGAATCGCTTAAAGAATTCAGTAAGAATGAATTCCATGGCCACCTTAAAAGATAATAGGACTCTCTCATAATGAGCTCTATAAGGAACACACCATAGAAATATGGTTCACTCCTTAAAGAGTTTTACAATTGTTCTTTTATCTTTCTAAGGTTAACACTTTAAGAACCCACTACAAGGATACTAAGAGTAGTACCCACCAAGGTAATTGTGGCGCCCCCTCCCTCCGCCCCCGCCCCACTAGGTTCGTCCTATACGAGTAGGGTTTACTCAACGGTCTTGCTGAGTACCCATTTTTTTCAATCGTTATCCAACACTTACGACTTAATCATTACTGTCCAATACTTGTTTATCATACCACAAAAGCGAGATTGTAATAAAGTACAATTAACTTGTATGGAATCGTAGGGTAACAAAATATCTAAGAACCATATTTCAGGTAGTGTCCTTCCAAAACTAACTAATTTGTTATATAAGATAAAGGATTAATAACTTGCACTGTGCCGATCATCTTAACCGAATCCCCTTGATCTAATTTTTCTAAAACTGAGGCAATGAACAAAAATAACTTGGTGTGGTGAGTCCAAATGACTTAGTGACGCTGGAAATATACATATAGATATTTATACAGAAAATAAGATTCATAAAATCAATACAATAATGAATCATGGAAAAGTGTGCAGTAGTATGAAGCGCGTATATACGGAGATAAACATAACAGAAACCCTTATGCCTCCCTCGTTAGGGAGCAATCTTGATATTAAACTGGACGGAGACGTATCACGCATCCATGCAATACATCGCTCGAATCTCTACTATAGTCATCCTCCTATTGTACATAGAAATTGGTTTTACGGAGTGCTATCATATAAAAGGTTCCATTGATGATCCGTTCCACCCGATTAAACTCCTCTTATAAGTACTTGGGCCCAAACTTTTCGAGGACGTCGCCAAGGGTAAACGGATATAATAAGATAGATATAGTTCACAAACTGTCACTAAAGCAATAACTTATTTCTACACCCGAGATACATAAAAATAAAATTAAAATATGATATCCCAAAGATGTCAAGAACTGATGTCGGAACAAATATAACTGACAACATCAGAAAATGCAATATCTTTAGAAATAACTTGTCTTAATTATATAGAAACATTTTCCAAAAGATTGGATAATATAACTTCAATAACGTAAGCTATAAGAATAATATTTATAGCATATAGTTCATTGCCCCAGCACGGAATGTAACGAGTACTCACCTTAGGAGTTTATTATTTTACCAAGTTTATAGATTGGATTTGACTAGATCAACTTAGTAGCCTCTTTTTCAGAAGTGTTTTACGGAATTAAAGAAATGTATAGAGGGCTAACACGTACATATGTATGTATAAAGAAAGGTTTATATATATGTGGGTAGAAAATATACTAGAAATATGGAGTGTTTTGTATGTTGAGGGCAAGGTGAGTGTGGGTGTATATGTCTTAGGCAGGATTTAGTGTGTGTGTGTGTGTATTTTGTGTGAAGAAAATGGGGTGCCAAGCTCCCCAATTTATAGTAGTTTGGCCAAGACACATTCTTTATCTTATTAGGAAAATCTCTTGCAATAAATGATGAAAATAAGAGATATTTGGATAAGAATGTATAAGGATAAGGAGACATTTGGATAAGGATGCATAAGAAATAAGAGACATTTAATAAGGAGACATTTGGTTAAGGATGTATGAGAAATAAGAGACATTTGGATAAGGATGTATAAGAATAAGGAGACATTTGGATAAAGATGTATAAGAAATATATATAAATATTTTAGTATGTATGTATATATATGTGTGTGTCATGATCTTTATCCAATTGGTTATGTTCATCAAGAATCTTATCAAGATCTTACCATTTAAGAACATTTATTAGGAGAAAATGACATTTTTAGATAAGTATATATATATATATATGATAAGAAATGACCTATTATATAATATATATACATATAAATTTGAAAATTACATATATATAGCTATATTTTTCGAAATATATATATTTATACATATGACTTTATTACAAATTAATAAGTTGTAATGTATGTACTTATATATGTATTATAAATTCAATTGTTTATAAACATAGTTATCAATCACATAATTTACATATCAAATAATGATCATGTAAAACATGCATATAAACATGATATAAATATATGTAATTAATTTTGAAATACTAGGAAGTACGGGGGTGTTATAAATGCTACATATAAAATTTTAGTGTTTCATGCACGTATATCATAAGACTAGTTTTTTAATCAGTATACAGTTGTTAGTCCTATTTTATGTGTAAAACTCAGAATGTCATAGTAATGTCTAAATGTCACACAGATGTGACAATAAAAGGTCGCCTTTATAATCTTACTTGAAGATTTAAAGCTTTTCCTCTTAATTTGACAAGTTAGTGGGAGTCAAGTTGGATGCAAGATCCATCTTGTGACCAATTTGTGGGATATCTAAAATTTCTTTTGGATATTATTTCTATGATCCATTGAAACAAAGTGCTTGTTTCGAAAAGGTAGTTATGTGCCTCGTGAGTGACTCTCTATTAAATAAAAACGGCGGATCACAAATCATGAAAGAGTTCAAGAAACAGGTTACAACCCCACAACCAATAGAAACACAGTCATAAATAAACAATAAGTTGTAAATACATTTCCTTAGAGATCTGACAAGATTTCTAAATAAGCCTGAAACAAGGAGATTATATTAGACATAAACTCAGGGATATGGTTGTGAGCCATGCAAACACAAATGGACTCCAGAGACTCCAAACAAGTTATAGAACTTGGTAGATCCCCCTCAAAGAGTTGAGCTATATGATTATCGATCTACGAGTGTAAACTTTGACCAATTGGAGAGGTATTGGCCTATATGGCAAGATTGGTTGCTAAAGTATACCCACATGGGTGTATTCACCAATCATGAGGCCCAAAATCACTTGGATTAACTTTGCCATTGCGAATAATTTGATTATCAAATTTGGCAAAGGATATGAAGATTAACCTATCAATGGTAACAATGACAAAGACATCCATTTATTGCAACCAAAATAACTTCATATCCAGTGAGAGTAAGCAAAATAGTTTGTAAACTCTAGGTCTATTGTTTGGACCTAATCAAGCATCTTGGAGTTGGTTTTATGCAATTTGATAGTCAAAAGGTTTGACTCTATCACAATTTACATAAAGGCTGCTAGGAGGATCATTCTATTTTTTAGTGCTTTAAGTTGATGACACTTTTCTCATTAAAGATGAGATAATGTTTTAAGATCAACTAGAGCATAGTTGTTCACTTAGTTCTCCAAAAGAGATTTGAAAAGGTGTCATTCTTTCTAAAGTCTATAGAGATAGATCCAAAAGAACATTCGCATTTTTCAAACCATGTGCAATTTGACATCCCGATTTTAGGTCTAACAACTATATAAAAATTAGTTCTTATAATATACGCTCATGATTAATTATATTTCACGTTTTATATGATCCTTATTTTATATTTGAATTATGTGAGGTGATAATTATATTTATCATAAACAATTGAATTTGTGATACATATATAAATCGAGAAATATATATATATATATCCTTACATGTGTTTTCAAGAATTACATCTTACTAATTTATTTGTAATAAAGTCATATGCATAAATATATTTATATTTTGAAAATATAGCTATATATACATGTAATTTTTGAATTTATATGTATCTATTATATAATAGGCCATATTTTATCATATATATATATATACTTATCCAAAAATGTCATTTTCTCCTAATAAATGTTCTTAAATGCTAAGATCTTGATAAGATTCATGATAAGCATAACAAATTAGATAACTAAAAAAATATCTTATCTTATCTTCTATGCATTTATTATAAATTGACTTTATAATATCAAAATCCTATTTCTTGCCCTAAATTCTATAAAAAGGGGTCATTGTCCTCATTCCCTCCCCCCCTCCCCCACACACAAAAATCCAGCCTAAAAACACTCACCTACACTCACTCTACTCTCAACACACAAAACACTCTCTATTTATACCATATCTTCCACACACACACACACACACACACACACATATATATATACATATCAATAAACCCTTCTTTTTTCATACATATATACCTATGAGCCTTCCATATACCCCATTATTTCCCTCAAACACTCTTAAAAAGGTAGAAACCTTGCTTAATTCCATAATTAGGAGTGTTGTTTATGTTCATCTTGAGTAAAAGTTCTTGCCAAGCATGCTTCAATACTCATGATTTAGTAGCTTGTCTATTTTTCAAGTGATTCTCATAAGTTATTGTTTCATCATTAACTTAGGCATAAGTCTTATGTTACATGCTATTTTCTTGAATGCTATTCTCTTGAGTATTCTATTATGTTACCACAAGTTGCTAGAAAACATGTTTTTTTGTTGTAATTATGCTCTATGTTCATAAAATGAGGAATAACGCATGCTTAGTTATTATTCCAAAATATGGTATGCTTTTATGATTTAAAGAATGAGAATATGTTCTTTAGGTTTTTATGTGAGATTACGTGAAAATGTGTCATATTTTTCTTAAAGTGGATACTAGGTATAAGTTAGTGTCTTTGTTTCTAAATTAAGATTATATGAGTATTGTGTTAGTTTGAGAATATAAGTAGTTAGGTTATTCGTTAAACAAAGATCACTAGTGATGTGCAATCATAGTATAGTATCCTAACTATAGCTATTAGTGTAAATTTTAGGAGGAAGTCAAGTTGATCTAGCCAACCCAAATCTATAAACTTGATAAACTCCTAAGTTGAGTGCTTTGTCAATTCCTTTATGGGGCTTTGAACTATATGATATAAATATTATTCGTATAGCCTACCTTATCCAATTTATGCCATTCAATCTTTTGGAAAATGTTTTCCATACAAGACAAGTATTTTCAAAAATATTGCATTTCCTGATATTGTCAATTATATCTGTCCTCAAATGATTTTTTTGACACCTTTGGGATATCATGTTTTAATTATGTTTCTATGTATCTCAGGTGTAAAAATGGTTATTGCTTTGTCGACAAGTTGTGAGCCATATATGTCTTATTATATCCGTTTACCCTTGGGGACACCATTGGGAAGTTTGGGCCTAGGTACTTATAAGAAGAATTTTATCGAACGGAACGGAACATCGATGGAACCTTTTATATGATACCATTCTGTAAAACTAATTTCTACGTACAGTCAGAGGATGACTGTAGTAGGGATTGGAGCAATGTATTGCATAGACGCATGATACATCTCTATCTTATTCAGTGTCGAGGTGGCTTCTTGAAGAGGGAGGCATAAGGGTTTTTGCTATGGTTTATCTGTTTTGGATAGCCATAAGGTTGGAGACTCCGTCTCGGGTACACTATTAGTATTACTCAGTTCAGTTATTGTTATCAAGTTACACTTCACACTACGTGCACTATATTATGATTTAACAGTTTTGAGTCTCATTTCTAGTCAAATATATATCTATCTGTATGTGGCCTCACTAAGTCATTTGGACTTAACCCCTCGTTTCTTTCTATTCATTGCCTTAGAGTTAGAATAATGGGTGTCCGTAGGGTGGTTGCCGCTTCTCCAGTTGTTTATATTAAGTTTCTTCGCTTCACTTTGTTTGCTGTATAATTCCTAGTTTACTACTTAGTGCCACTAGCTGGATATTTTTGGTTTGTACTTGGTTACGTATATTATTCATGCTACATCTTTTACTTTACCTCCACTATGTATTGTTAAGTTAGGAGTTCGTACTGGGCGCGAATTTCATAATTGGTGCTCAGTGCGATCGTTGGTGGGCTCCAACCGTATAGAAAGATCCTAGCGCAAGGGGTGCCACAGCGGTGGTATCAGAGCCTAGGTTTAGGTTATAACCATGTGTTATATATAGGTAAGCATGCGTACATCTAGTCTTTCTTTTAACCGAATCAATATGTGTATATGTGCTCCACATGTGATTATCGAATATGCTATCCCATATTATATACACGATGTAGTAAAGTTTTGTGTATAACTTTATGTGACAATTATGTTTTGATAATTACTCCCTAGATTCGAATCCGTAAGACTTAGGATTTCGATGGCGCCACGAAAAGGAGCTACACATACCCGCTTACACTCCCAAAGCTTATGAGATTGGTGGTGCTTTTAAATACTCTTAGTAACAAATAGTCTTTTCAAATAATAATAGAAATGAAAGTTTATACTTTTGGCCACCTTCATCATAATGTATAAATTATACTCAAGTATAATCTATACACATATGGAGCTCCTGGATCACATAAGGCTATGGGACTTGGCCTCGCATAGAGATGGAGGCCTTGAAACAAGTCTTTAAGGCGTGATCTAAAACACTCCAAGTCGAAGAGTTTGACAAATACTAGGGGGGTTAACATGACTTGGATTAAGACTTATACTTATGACATATCTCAAATGGGAGGATGTCTTATTTCATAGACCTCGAATGTAGAGAGATTTATATGCATAAGTGGGTACTCATTAGAGCATGAGTTCACTGAGGATCCCATTGAGAAACACCAAAATGGGACCACGAGTTGCACATCGAATTAGGATTGTTTCTCATCTTATGGTGTGCATTAATTAGTCCTTAAACTCGAGGCTACATAGTAATCTTATACATATGCATTTATACTTTGATATAGGTACCGACTCCATGGCGGGTCTTAAGGCACCTATGTTGGGTATAGATCTCCCATGTATGAAGGTTTGTGAGAGTCGATAAAGAAGTCATTTACTCACCTTGTAGAATGAGTGAATCTCCTATGTGTTCTATTTTAACTAGTCTACAAAAAGTCGTGGCCACGATAGAGACAACAATTAGAAATGAGTTTCAAGATCGATTGTCGAAAAGACTAATTGTAAATAAGAACCATAGAATTGAGGTTAAAAGAATTTTTTTGATAAATCCCATATCCTAAACCTCAATCGAGGAGATCAGTAATGGAGAGAATGTATTTGCACGGTAATCATAAGCGGACAGGTTCATGCATTATACTTCACCTATTGACTAGTTGTCGTGGGCTTGTTGTTGGACATCGACCATGATAGATGGGTCATGTTGGATTAGAAAGAGGTTTTATTCGTAAGTGCTTAATTAAATGAGCTTAATTAATCGATTGATGAATTTTTCATCTAAAATATCAGAGCAAGTTGCGAGCCAATTTCTAATTAATTGGTGCACCTAAGGGGTCACACACAAATGAATGAATAAACTCATAAACGTATATGAAGCGATTAATAGAGATTAAATCAAAGTGTTGATTTAATTTATTGAGATGGAAAATATATCCGATTGATTAAGTTGATTAATTAATTGATTGATATAATTGAATCAATATGTTGATTTAATTAAATTAAATTAAAGAATTAATTTAATTGGACTTGCGGGCCCAATCCATTAATTAATTCAGTCTTAATTGACTAGTAGAATATATTAAATTAATTGATGGGTTCAATTGAATTAAATAATTAATTTAGTTGAATAAAGTTAAAGAGTTAATTTAATTGGACGTTAAGGCCCAAGCCCATTAATTGGTTTGGTGGATAAAATTAATTTATGAAAAGTGATAAAGAAATCAATTAATTTAGAATTAATTGATTAAATCAATTAAATAGAGATTTCGTTGATATATGATTAACCTAAGAATAGAGATTCTTATCATTATCAAACTACAAATCAAGTGGGGATCTATTTTTAAAGAGTTTGAAATAGATTAAAAGTATCTTGACATATATATATGATATATATCTATATGTATGAATATATGATATGCGAACATAATTAAAGATATATATATATATATGGACAAGATTTGAGATAATGGATGTGGACATGAGATGATAAATAGGGATGCAAACGAGGCGAGCCGGCTCGACTCGTGTTCGAGCTCGATCCTGATTCGTATAATTATCGAGTCGAGCTCGAGCCTAGTGTTTCTTGTTCGTAAGCTCGCGAGCCGGTAGTATTTTAATATTTATTTAATTATATACGCTACTAGAAACGGATCAAATAGCCACGGATTTTAGCTCCGGGAAAAATCCGTGGCTAATCCATGAGAGGGCGGAGCGTTCATTTGTGAGTATTCATTATGTTTCAACTTTAATATTAATATTTTGACTTTGTTGCTAATGTTTCAACCTGAAAACTCGTAGAACGCATTTAAGGAGAAGTGGGAAGAGATTAATTCCCAGCCGCCTCCTCAATCTGTTGGTGGCACCCCCTACCTCGATCATCCAAACTCGATGTAAGTCAAATAACTCTCAACTTTTTCATATTCTAATATAATATATAGATAAATATGAATGATATATAACAGCTAAATCTAATTATATTCACGGATTGATATGTGTGGAAGGAGACCGTGGCTAAATCGAATAAGGGTCGGTGGTACGGCGTACCAGGTGGATCACGTAGTCCGGGAACTTCGAGCTCCCATACTTACCCCCCGAAATGGGAGGATCCGTCCACGCTTGAGTTGAAGTGAATGTTTGATAGGTTTGAGGAGAAACAATCCTCTGAATTGACTAAGATAAAGCACACACTCCATGCCTTGCTTCAAAGCATTCAAAGTTTGACCCTGGGTACTTTCGCCTCTTCGCCTAATCAGCCACACCCATCAGCTAGTTCACCTCATGTACAGCCCACCCCATCCAACAGAGGGGTTCCTGTAGGACTTCATCAGGAGGGCAGCGATCTACCTCCAGGCACACTCCTCCACATTACGTACATGATAACGAGCACGATGAAGATGATGAGAATGATGGTATTAGACCTTATTAGACATTGACACTTTCTGATATTTTAATAACTTTTATTACGGCAAACAGTTTATGTATTCTCTAATTGCTTTAAGTTTGTAATGTATTAGCAATATTTGACTCTTTCTAATTTTTATTTGTTCATATATTTGGTGTTGGACGATCCATGATTGTCATTTTGAATGGATATTGACAAAAAACCGATGTACTGTTGGAATGCTGGTGATTTTTGATTGGCAATACGAAAAATAGGGTGCAGGCTGGTTTGGAACGAAAGTGGTAGAAATCTGTTGATTTCTGGCAAAATTAGCCACGGATTAGCCACACCCTAGCCGTGGCTAATTTTACAGGTACATAGGCATTAGCCACGGCTTAGACACAGTTTGGTTGTGGCTAAGGGCCACGGCTTAGCCACAGCGAGGCATTTTCAGAAAAAAAAAAGTGACCAATTTGGCCACAGTTTGACCGTGGCTAATGGTCGTAGCCATTAGCCATGGCGTGGCCATGGCTAATCACAGCCGTGGCTAAATGGTCGTGGCCATGGTTAGCCACGCCACTTTTAGCCACAGAAAAAATCCGTGGTTAATTCATAGCTAATCTTCTTGGCCACAGATTTTTGGCAAAATCCGTGGCTAATTGCGTTTTTTTCTAGTAGTGATATATATATATATATATATTATAATTATAAAAAGATAATTATCCTCTCTCACTTTGTCTTCTCTCTCTCCACTCCACCATCAATTGTCCTCTCTCTCTCTGTTCGATCTCTATCTCATCCCTCTTCTATCTTCTTCCGTCATCTCTCTAGTGCTCTCTCTCTCTCTAGTCTCTCTTGTCCCCATCGTGTGTTGCTGGCCCACAGCTAGTCGTCTATCTCTCTCATCTATCCCGCCTCATCTCCACCACGTCGCCTAAGCCGTCACATCTCCGCCACATCGTTTCCGTAGCCGCATCTCCGCTGACAAGTCTCCGGCGCCTTGAGAAATTTCAGTTAGTTTTCTCTATTTCTTATAAAAATTCAAATTGGGGGTTTATTTGTTGGGGGTTTCATTCAAGGAACAAGTTGAGATGATTGACATTTACAATGCCCTATAAAAACTTGAGTACATATATTCAAAATTTATGGTGTATAACTGTATATACACTTTAGAGTTTAGACTTGTAGTCGAAAAGGTTAAACTCTTAGTCAATGAAGTTTGTAATTTCACTTAGCATGTGGCTCCACTCACGAGTCACAACTAGTATGAGAATGAGGCTTGTAATTTCACTTAGCAGTAGCACCCAAGATCTGTTTATTTTGCTTGTTTGCAATCAAGTGTCCTGATTTTTGGTTTGAGTTGAAAATTCTTGTTGTAATCTTTTAGCTTCAGAATTCAATATTAATAAAGATTACCTTACTAAAAAAGGTTAAATTATGGGAATATTTGCTGAATGAACATACCCTCCTAGTATGTCGAATGAGATTTGCTAATGTGGGTGAAAACTTTAAATGACCATATTGTCCTAGTATGTCCTCTTATTATGTCTTTGCGCCACTCACACTATAACTCACTAATATTGGAAAGATCATTCAAGTTTTTTAGTTGAAATCAAAAGTTCCCGCAAATGGATGTAAACTAAGAGGAGGTTATTAATTTCAGAAAGAAGAGTGGTGCTATAATTCTACTTGTGCTTTCTTTGGATTTCATGGGTATTTGAACAAAGATCATTTTATGCAGCACCTCTAGATTTCATGGGCATATGAACTTTTGAGTGATGCATATAGGCTTTAAAAATTGTCATTATAACATGTGCATTAGATAGGTTCTATTGCTTCTAACTTTTGAATGATTATTTTAGTTTTGCACTAAAAATTGATAATGATTATTTTATTGTAATAGGGAGTTGTAATTTCTCATATGATGTCAACGTCGTGTTCAAAAGTTGATTCTACAAGTCCCGCTGCAATGTCGGAAGGTTTTGAATTCGAATATCAATTAGCATCCGATGATGAAATGATGAATGAGGATCAAGCAAATGAGCCTATTGTAGAGACTCGGGACCAGCAAACAGAAACCGATGATGATAATCCATTCAACCAGTCGAAAAGGCAATTAACATATGATGTTTGGTCGGTAATGGAAAAAGTATTGGATGATCAAGAAAACACAAAGAAGTATCAATGCAAGCAATGCAATGCCTTTTTCTCAAAGACGAAGATGGGCACCACAACTCACATTAAACGGCACTTGACTAAATGTGCCAAGTCTTTGGAGATTCAAAGAAAGAAAAATGAAGAAAATGCCAAACAGATGCAATTGGGGTTTGGTCCTACAAGTATGAATCCTAATTCACTTCCTCCTCTTCAAGATGGAAAATTTGACATGGAAAAGATGAAAGAAGCAGTTGCTATATGGATAGTCATGCATGACCATCCCTTTACAATTGTAGAGGAGGAAGGATTCAACATGTTTTGTAAATAGGGGATGCCAGAATGGAAATCTATATCTCGAACC
>JAOWBU010000310.1:0-29085 GCA_026212405.1 Petrea volubilis
GAGAGAAATCTCAGGCTCGAGTTCAAGCTTTACCTCGACAAACCTGATTTTTTGAACTCGAGTTCAGCTCAATTTTACTCAATGGAGATTAAATTTTATGTGAATTTTATGTCAGTTCAAACTTGACAGTTCTAATTAAATAAAATCGTAATGTTTTTCATTTCTTATTTAGAATAAAAAATATACGTTGATATACAGAGATGCACTGTAATATTCAACTTATGCACATTAAAAAATTACTAACATGTTTTTGCACAGAAGATCTATCAAAATATCTGGTACCTAAATCAAGTGATGAATATTCAATTCAGTACAATCAAACTTAAACTAGACTCGTAAAGAAGAAAAGAAGTCGAAAAAGCTAAACATGAGCCCCCTACCATGTATATAATAAAACTATTTCATTGCTTAATTAGATAGTAAGCACCAAGCATCGTAATCATCTCATCCATACAGATTTCATTTAGTAGAAACAAGGCACATGCATGTGAGAGAGAGAGAGAGAGGGTAGGTGCAATTAATTGTGAGCAAAGCCAAGTCCCATGTATAACATTCATGGTTTGTTTTTGCTTTGAACTTTGCTTGAAAAAGACCAAATCAAATTGAAAGTCACTATGATTGCACTAAGACATGCCTCTCATGGCCCAATCTCAACTTGTTCATAAAGTTTTTTATTTTCATTGATAGAGACACCAAAGAGGGAAAGAAAGCAAGATTTTTGACATGAACACAAGCCAAACCTTCTCAATTCTTAGTTAAATAAATAAAAGAAACATATCGACCACATAGAGAACTACAAACATTATAGAATCATTGTTGGGCCAACAAATGTATCTTTTGAGCAAAGCTAGTTATCCTAATCCATGACTCCATGGCAAAGGTCAAAGTAAAAGCTAAAAACTAAGTCAAGACCAGCATCTTGGATTACAAAATACATGAGAATAGATCATGAAGAGTAGATAACATTCATGAGACAGAAACTTGTGCTAAGTGGAGGTACCACTTGTAGCACAAACAGACAAACTTGAGTGAATTATTGGGTCCATTTCGGTAACTTTGGCATAACCTGAGCTGCACTAGGCAGCTGTAAGTCTAAAATGTGGATGGATAAACACATGCTCACTTTCAAACCTATTGTTAAATTGAATTTTTATGATGAGAGATCTTCGACTCTTTATTATGTGATCTTGTTGCCTTGATCAACTAGTCCGGTTTCATTGAATGTATGCAATCAGATTTGAGCTCTTTATTAGTTAATCTTGTTGCCTTGATTAATTAGTCCAGATTCATTGAACATATGCAATCAAATCCAGAGATTCCATTACCTTGTTTAGTTGGTTGATGAGATCACCATATTTAGAGATATTATGCCCCTATTGGTCGTTGAGATCATGGAAAACTGATTACAAATAATTACCTACCCAATGAAGCCTAGAGATGAAGACATTACACACGGCTGATTTGCATGAAGTCAAATCAAAAGATGGATCGTTGCCTTGTGAACATTGATGCTAAGATCATGAATATTATGGAAAGGATTGTCTACCTTGTGGAAGATAGAGACGAGGACACTATAAATACACATTGAGAAACAACGAATCATGGTATCTCATTCACTTTGCTTGCCTCTACTTGATGTTGAATGAGCCTATTCGTGTATTGATAAAATAAATAAGTGTATTAGTTAGTGTACTAAGGATCAGACACCTCTGTATGGGTACCAGACTCCTGTCAGTTGCACTTTAGTTTTAAGAGTAGTTTTAGACACTCTGTATTGTTCCAACTCACTATCTCAGTTTGTTATATTCATAATACTAATAAAATACTTTTTACAGGTTCAAAAGCCTATGGTGAAATATATGTAGGTAATGGATTAGCTTCAGCCCAATCACTATACATAATTGTATCTCTTCTCCTTTAAACTATTGTCCTCTTAATTTCTAACAATTGGCATCAGAGCTGAGGGCTCATAAAAAATTCATCTGGTTTAATCAACCTGAGTAAAAAAATCCTGTGGCTTTGTTAAGCACTAACATGTATGCAGAGGGACTTTCACACACCACGTCCCCATTATTTGATGAAACAAATTATGCCACCTGGAAGAACCAGGGTTAAGGAGGATTTCATCTCCGTAGATTACAAACTATGGCGAATCCTTAGAAAAGGGCCAAAAATTCCAATGAAAGGCGAAGGAAACAAAAAAATCCCAAAGACGAAGATGACTTCACGAAAGAAGATGAAAAGATTCTCTTTTTAAATACAAAAGCTAAGTATATATTTTCTTGTGCACTTAACATTGAAGAATATAATAGAATAAGCATCTGTGACTCAGCAAAGGATATGTGGGTATACTGCAAGTAACCTATGAAGGGACATCTTAAGTTAAAAATGAAAAGATGGCTCTTCTTACCCGACAATTTGAGATATTCCAAATTTACCCAGATGAGAGCATAAACCACATGTATACTCGATTCATAAAAATTATGAATCAAATGTTCGCTCTAGGAAAGGGAGTCATAGATAAAAACACAAGTTTGAAAAATTCTCAGATCACTCCCAAGAGAGTGGAATCCTAAAACCACCGCAATCTTTGAAGCAAAAGATATAGATAAAATAACCATGGCCCAACTTATTGGTCCACTCAACTCATATGAAATGACACTAATTTCACAAGAGTCAAGAAAAAAGATGTGACTTGGCATTTAATGCCGAGAAAGAACTTGCCCTGGATAATTTAATTGAAAAAGAAATCAAAGATGAACTTGCTCTTCTTATAAAAAAACTAGACATTTCTCCGTTGCCAAGCACAAGTTCCAAAAGGATTCCAGAGGTAACTATAGAAAACCAAACCTAGATGAACTTACCAAGCGTCATGAATATAGTGAACCAGGGCACAAGAAGCCTGGCTGTCCAAGACCATGAAAATACAGAGATCATTTCCATTCAAGAAACATATCAAATCAATAGGTTGAGCGTTATCAACAACCTAGATCCATGATAGTAACATGGAATGATCTAGAACCAGAATTCTTTGAAAATGAAGAAGATGGTATTGATGTTAGCTTCATGGCTAGTCAGGCATCATCTTCCAAAGCATCCTGGAATAGCAAATGGGTACTAGACAATGGATGCTCAAAACATATGACGGGAAATAAGGCAAACTTTACTCATTTGGAAGACTACAAGGGTGGAAATATGATATTTGCAGACAATATCAGAGGAAGCATCATAGGTATGGACACCGTTAGTACTACAAACGGAACATACATTGAAAATGTCTGGTCAGTAAGTGGTCTGGAACATAACCTTCTTAGTATCATCCAACTATGTGACAACGGATATGACGTTAAATTCTCTTCAACTACTGTCACATTCTTAAAAATGGTTAAGAGATTTTGATTGCAAAACGAGATAAAAATATTTATTGTCTTAACCTAAGAGATCTCTCTTATCAAAAGGTAGAATGCTTAGTTGCTACTGATGACTCCAGCTGGTTATGGCACAAAAGACTTTGACACATTAACTCCGAACTTTTATCTCACATATCATCACACGAACTGATGAAAGGTTTACCCATAATAAAACTTTCAAAAGGCAACTAAAAAAGGATTTCTTTTAAAACCAAAAACCAAAAATTCTATAAATACCTCTAGACCTTTGGATTGAAAAACCCATGCTTTTGTAGGTATTCTTTTTAGCTCACAAAAATGATGCTCTTAAAGCTTTCATTTCCCTCCCAAAACATCTTCAAAATGAAAAAGGATGGGATATCAAAAGCATTCGTAGTGATCATGGTACAGAATACGATGGTAAGGAACAAAACGACTATGATCATGAATTCTTTGCCCCCCCCCCCCCCTAAACACTCCAACAAAATGGGATAGTGGAACACAAAAATAGAATTTTTCAAGAAATGGCTCGAACCATGATACACGAATATAATGTACCCATACATTTGTGGGTTGAAGTTGTTAATACCGCATGTTACATATCAAATCGAATGTTCATAAGGCCTCTTCTTAAAAAAACCCCTTATGAACCTCAATTTGATAGACCACCAAATATTTCATATTTCAAAATATTCGGATGCAAATGTTTTATGTTAAATGATAGAGACCATTTGGGCAGATTTGACTCTAAAACAAATGAAGGAATTTTTGTTGGCTACACTACTAAGAGCAAGGCCTATAGAGTTTTTAATAATGAAAGAATTATGTTCAATAATCAATTCATGTTGTTTGTGATGAGACTAACATTAAAATCAAGGAATCCTTGAGCTATGATGTTTCAGATATTTTTATTCCACCAAATGAGGTACTAGAGGTGCAACTCAATACCAGGTCTGGTAATAAAGAAGAGGAGTCATCACATGAGGAAACCACATCGCTACAAAGAAAGTTCAAACAGGCATCCAGCCATCCGATGAACAAAATTATTGGTGATCCGTAATCTGGTATCACTAAAAAAGGGCATAGATTTCGATCAAACCTACGCCCTTGTTGCAAGGCTGGAATCTATACGCATGTTGCTAGCATTTACATGTTTTAAAAAAATTTCCTTTTTCAAATGGATGTCAAAAGTGCTTTTCTAAAACGGTTCATAAGTGAATGTTTTTGTTGAACCACCCCCAAGTTTCATAAACAAAGAATTTCTGAAACATGTTTTCAAACTAACGAAAGCTCTTTACGGTCTGAAATAGGCGCCCCGTGTTTGGTACGAAAGACTTAGCTTATATCTGGTTTCTAATAACTTATTGACAAGATCAACTGATCCTGCCTTGTTTATAAAAAAACCAGGACCAAGACATCTTGCTAGTACAAAGCTATGCCGATGATATAATCTTTGGTAGCACTATTATACTTCTCTACCAAGATTTCACTAAGTGCATGGAACAAGAATTTGAGATGAGTATGATGAGAGAACTCAAATACTTTCTTGGACTTTAAATCAAGCAGTCATAAAAGGCATATTTCTCCATCAAGAAAAATACTTAAACGATGTGCTAAAAAAATTTCACATGGAGTCTTGCAATCCAGTGGCCACACCCATGTGTACTTCAACAAAACTAGACATAGATGAGAAAGATAAACCAATTGATGAAAAAATTTACAGAGGTATGATTGACAATTTACTTTATCTAACTACAAGTCGCCCTAATATTTTATATGCAACGACAATTTATGCTCGATTACAATCATGTCCCAAGGAATCTCACCTAACAACGGTAAAATGAATTCTTCGTTACTTAAAAGGGACTACCAAACATGGACTTTGGAACCCCACATCCAACCATTTTGATCTAGTTGGTTTTGCAAATGCTGACTATGCAGGTTGTAGAGTTGATAGAAAGAGTACCACTGGGACATGTCACTTCCTCGGTGAATGCCTTGTTAGTTGATCTTGTAGAAAACAAAACGTGGTAGCACTCTCAACCACTGAGGCTGAATACATGGCTTTAGGAAGTTGTTGCACCCAGGCTCTATGGATAAAACAAACTCTAAAAGACTTCGGCATCAGCTATGACGCTATACCACTATTTTGTGATAATACCAATGCGGTCAGCATATCAAAAAATCCGATATTTCACTCCTACACTACACATATAGAAATACGTCGCCATTTACTATGGGACCATATTCAGAAAGATAATGTGGATATTTTTCATATTGACACTAGCTGACATTTTCACAAAACCTCTCCTCGAAGACAGATTTTGTTGTCTAAAGAAAAAGTTGCTCACCCGCAATGAATTATTTTTAGCTTTTCCTTTCCAATATATATATATCGTCAGTGACTCAGTGACATTAGTTAATTATAATACTACTATGAACTATCATAGTGTGAATATGTCGAGTAATAACAATGTTCACGCTTGAAATAACTTTTTCTACTATGGACCTGTTAACATATGGACTTCTCTAGTCGATGACGTGATACAATGAGCCAGAAAAGTCGTAATCAGTCTTGAATACAACAGCATTGGTTCACTAATTACTCAAGTAACTTTGAGGACTATGCATTTAGCCACGCAACAAAAACAGCTATAAAAATCCACTGTTCAGTTTAAACTTGAACTAACCATCTTAGCATAAAATGTCATAAAGCAACAATGTTAAGACAGATTGAACGAAAAAGGGATATGAACCTGGAATTAGGATTTGAAGAGGAAATCTAACTGTATGGCAGTGGTGTTATTCCAAAGTGTAATTATAAGTTTTCCGTACATCTTACCAGAAAAAGGAATGTAAGCAAGTCAGGTGGTCGCAATAAAATGTCCTGGTCGCAATAAAATGTCCTCCAAAACTTTCTCCATTTGGAGCCCCACAACCACAAGGTACCTATCCAAGTTTTTGTACAGGACCACAAGGTGCCAATGCAAAAATTTGTAAACACAGGAATCTTTAATTGGAAACCCCGTGATCAACAGCCCAAAAGTAACTTCCTACAATGACAGATGATGCGAGTCCACAACGAGCCATTCGTACCCAAATGCCATTGAACAGTAAATTTCTATCAGCCGGGTGGATCCCAGTTAGCCTCTCAAATCGCTTCCCTGGTCTACTCCACTTAAGAAATTTCCTCTCCATGGATACATACTGCAGGAAGAATTTCAAATACCATTAAGTTCACAAAAGGGGGCAATAGACAATAAATTAACTTCTTCAGGCTGAGGTTCCTTTACTATTTTGACTTTGCAAAGAAATGAGTAGTGAGCAATAACTACGCGGTCAAATACCACACCTTGGGCAAAACCGTGCATTGTGATCGAGTTCTGGTAGTGTCGAAACCATGAGAAGCGGCTGCAGCAAATGATCCGGAAACTCCAGCTGCAAGACTAACAACTATTGGAGACAATGGACCAACTTCGTTATTGTACCTAAATATCATTTTCTACAGTCAGAAAACAAGGGAATTACACAGATCATTCATATCTCCTCAAAAATTCACAAACAGGTGCACAGAGTAAGGAACATCTGCTGAATAGCAATAAATGTAATTTGCATATAAAAGGAGAATTCTTTTCAATACCACCATATACGATATTCTACTGATATTTCAGGTAATGACATTTACATTATTTTCATGTATCTCTAGATGATATCCTAATAAAAATAGCCAACCATGCCAATTATCAAACAGGATGGCAGAGCAAAGAGAAAGGTCTGGAAGATATATACATGACTTAATGATAAAGATCATTCAAAGATAAAGCTTCAAATCAAGTATCTCCATTTTCTGTTCTGCGTTCCATATTTCTAGGGTAGGTTAGGGTTTATTGACATGTAGAGCACAAAACACAGACTGAGGTGTTAAAATGGAAAGGATTATTCTTCATTTCTCTGTTTTCGCTATTACACAGGGGTATATATACACTATAAAATATCCCAACTAAGGTAGCTAGCTAATTTGTATCCTAAGATTAAGCCTAGCTAAATAAGGAATGTCAACTATCTCTAATACAGTACAAGATAATGGCTATATATATTATGTTTAGGTACATTCTGTAACAATGTATAATGCTGTGACAGTTACAACAATGTCACCGTCCATCATACTAACACGAGGAGCCTCTCCTTAAAACTGATACACTACTTTGTATTTTCTGTTTCATGTTTGCGTGTTAAATTCTGTTCTGAGAAAACAGAGAGAAGAGAACAGAAGAATGACAAACACCTCCTTAACACTGAAGAAAAATACTCTCCAATACATTCCCATGTAAAACCAATCGAAGAGTAAGAAATATCAAATTAAGATCAACAAGAAGATTGTACTGAATGGTCGAAAAAGAGAGCAAGAGTTATAGCATCTACCCAACATCTCATATAGGTGTTGCCAATCACGAAATCGTAGAAATTATTAGTCATAGAATCTAAAGTCACCCTTCTCAATTCTCTAGACTTTTGGGTTGAGTTAAAAATCTTCGCTTCACCAATCAAATTCCTATCCTACCAAAGTTAAACAAGTTAAACAATAAGATGCTTTAAAAATAAAATAAATTACACACACAAATGGATTTTTAAGAAGAAATCTGTGAACTAGGATCAGGACAGCTGAAATCTGCGGTCCTAGATAAATGCACAGTGCCATCAAGCAAGGAACTTCAGGAGCTTGGATAGACTTCTTGAGACTGCAACAATACATTTTGCCGATATATGGCCAATATATCCAAACAAGTCAATTTGTGCAATGTTGTTTACAGTTTATTTAAGTAATACTCTTTCAAGTAGAGAAGTAAAAAAATACTTGTGAAATATTAGCAACCACATAACAAGCTAGAAAAGCACAAATTGCTATTCTTCACCCGGGCAAATCTGCTAAAGAACTATCGATAGACAGAACTTCGTTTTTTATATCTGCTTAGAGTCAGTCATAAAGATTTCAAAGTTTCCAGAAATGCTAAAGAGCTAAACCAGTTTTCACTCACCTAAACTATTGGAAGGCTGATGAGGAGAAGTGTGTAGAATAGAAAATTCAGTTTTTAAAATGCAAATGCTCCAAAATAGTAGACAAGATTGTACTGACAGCAATGCTAGGAAATCACTTTTTCCCCCTAAATCTGAGATTAATTGACATGAAAGCTTAAATGGGCAATCAACAAAAATGAAAATAAACCTGGGTATAGGATCCATTCCCACAGCTTTCCAGTTTAGCATAGCTTGGTGTAAAAATTGCCAGCTTGAGAAAAATATGCCACCAAAAATGGAATCTCGAACTAAACCCGATCTAAGACCTCTCCACAAAGCAGCCCATCCTTCCAAAGAAATTATCTCTGAAGGCATTCTCACATTACTGACGGCTGGTGTTCTCCCAGATCCAGTCATCATCCATGGATATTCTTTCAAAGCATCCAACATATTTGCAGGTCTACTATTCAATGTGGACAAAAGGCCAACAGAGTTACTCATTGCCATCATGTCTAAGGAACACCTGGGCAATAATCTTGAAACTAAAGGAGGAGCAGCACTCTTTTTGGCAATTGATGGAGAGTGCATAATTTGAGAAGCAGAAGCCACCTGGGCACGAAGTTTAATAAGTTCAAATGGAGAGCTTACAAGACATTCCATCATGCCAGCAGCAAATCCTGCCATTAGAGCCTCAGACACGTACACATAATCATCTTCACGACCATCTGATGAAGAAGATGTGTGTCAACACAGCATTATTGCTAACACAAAGCAATACATGGTTAGGAAACAGAACATAATCAAGAGGGATGAATCCTCACTCGAACCATATAATAATGTATCACGAGATCATCTCTTCTATTTTAAAATCTAACTCCCTACACTAAGAGCCCCCATTTCTCTTAAAATTAATGTGAGCCACTTTATCTTGTTGCATTCCAATGTTTTGGCATCTATGAACACACTTCTTATGTGCTTGACCTCCTTCTTCTGCAACTTTTTAGTCAAGCAACTGCATATAATGCTTTGTGCCAACTAGACAGAACAAAATTGAAGATACTCACTGCAACCTTAAAAAAGAACAATAGCAACCAAAGTAGAAAAATATCATCCTTGTTTCAGAAAACAACAATTTTGGGCTTCAGATAACACCTCTAGCTGCCAAATGAACATCACTTAAGCAGTTATAATTCCCAACTGATGCTAGGCAACACCTCTTATGTTCCCTCTCTTTCACTTCCCATTATCTTTTCAAGAATCTATGGTCTTATTGCATGATTCTCCGTTTATCAACTAGATATCTTTTGGGAGATGTGCAATGTTGTGCATCTATTTAATAATCCTCAAATGTTTTTGTTATAAGTTGATATCATATACTCTAATCTCTTGATGGAAAACATCTGCACCTCCGGAGTGATTTCTTAATCATGAGAATGTAGAGGTGCAATCATCATATTAGTCATAAAGCAGAGTTCACAAAGAGAAGCAAAAGATAATATAAGAAATGCACAAAAGTAAAATTTACCTTTGTAGAATGCTGTCAATATCTCATAAACACCAAACCGAACTCCCAAACCTAATGCTCTTCCAAAAGTCAACCATCCGACCCCATTATACAAACCTAAAAACAAATTAACAAAATTAGGACAACAACAGTTGATATGACCATGGAAGACCAAAAATCTGAAAGCCAAAGCTCTTATACTACTGAAATTCAGGATGGCAAAAGCAAGATGTTGTGGGCATGCTAGAATTAAAAGCAACATAATAGGTAGCAGAAAAGACGAGTTAAGACTCAATCTCAATTTTAAGGCTTTTGTCATGTAAGGAACCAGAAAACAAATCCAACTGAACTAAGTGAGCAGGAAGTCAAATTCCATAGTCAAGGAACCACTAATCCAGTTAAACTATAAATGTATAAAGTGTCTTGTTTTTTTGTTTTGTTTTAACTGTTTAACATATTCAGTTTAGTTCAACCTAAAATTTCTTGCACGTTCTTGATGGCCCATAGATAACAGCTGAAAGTCCCAAATCTCCTTGTGTTTTCTACTAGTTAAATTCTTCAACCTTTTGATTATATCCCTGAGACATGAGCAGGCGTTTATACTTTTTACTCTGTTTTCACAATACAATTCCTCTCACTTTCTGAGTAACTGTTTCCTGTTCGCATGCAATTGTATCTACATGGATAGTATTATGCTCAACCCAAACAACTGACCATCATTTCTTAATTTTAAGTGTCATAATAAGCGCCAAAAGGAAATTACAGTATTTTTCCACTTAACACAACCCCCTTCACATATGAAATGCAGGGAAAGGCTGGCAGCCATGAAATTACCTGAATATCCTGATAAAGCTCGAACTCTATCACGAACATCAGCCACTTTCAACGGTTTTCTAGCGCTAGAGCCGACCTGTTTTCAATTTTCACATAAGTGCCAAATATGGATACAGAAAAAAGGGGGCCGTTGAGGGACAATTAAGGACGCAAAGTCCAGCAGACAAGTACAAATGTGTTCTAAGAATTTAGAACCTGTATCAAGACTTTGAGAGTATCAAGCGGGTACGTTAGAGCAGTGCCTACTGTCACCGATGCCGCTGCGGCGGCTGCGTGAACTGCAAACGTTTTATTCTTCAACAATTCATCCATCTTAACAGATGAAAACGCCTTCTTCACAAAATAATCGCAATCAAACAGGACTGTTACAATACATAATTGTCTCAAAGAATCCACATTTCACGAAAAGGCAATCCTTCAAGAGTTTGAAATGCTACTTGTCGCTAATACTACTCGTGCCTTTCTAAAGAAACCCTAATTGGACTTTAGGCCTAAAAGGATCAGCACACACCAACGGTCAGGCGGCGGCGGCGGCGGCGGGCTCATCAGCTCCGTCGTCCAATAAAGCTACTCGTTTGCTGCTTGCCTTTTCTCAGATATTTCCCGCTCGTCCTCTTCTGTTTTTAATCTTTTCTTCTATTTCTCTATTCTCTCTCTCTCTTCTTCGCTCTTTTTCTCGCTCTTCATCTGTTGGTTGTTATATACATTCCGATCCGGGCTAAGCCCATTCCGCAAAAACAAATGGGCCTATATTTAGCCCATTTACAACTGCATAATTTATGAAAGAGACTTGATTTGGACCTCCAAAAATTGTAATTGGGGGCTCCACCTAGGGCTGTCAATGGAGCGGATTTTAATCCGAATCCGATCCGAGTCCGATCCAAATTTTAGTATATTCGATCGATTAAAATATTCGATAGGTCAGATCCGATAGCAAATATCCGTAATCCGAAATAAATGGGTTGGATTTGGATTCAATGAGTCCGATCCGTTAAAGATCCGAATCCGAATTTTTATATTATATTTTATTAAATTTATACATTATATATAATACAATAGTAATAAAGATACTTCAATGTAATGTATATGTCATTATAATTAATAATATATTATTTATTAATTTTTAAGGTACTTTTTTTTTAACAAAACATTATATAATTTTCATACATATTCTAAAATATTTTTCTACATTATTTAATTTTATTTTTAACATAAAGAGGCATTTTTTTTTATAGAATACTAATTAATTAGTCTATATATTAAAGATCTCTATTACATACACCATATATATACACATATATGATATGTTATTAGAGATATCTATTATATACTATCATTAAATGAACAACTAATAATCTCTGTAGTTATTAGAGATCTTTACTAAATATATTATACATAAACGTATTTATATATAATTCTAAATATATATTGTCATTAAATGAAAAATTAAATATGGTGCATAATTATTAAAGATCTCTTATATATATAATATATTTTTACACGTTTATATATTTATATATTAAAGAATTTTTTATTATTTATTTTTTGGTTCAAGCATAAAAATTTTTTGTCATATCGGATCGGATCGGATTTTTTTATCGGATCTCGGATTTATTCCGGATTCGGATTCGGAATAAAGACTAAAAATCCTATAGGATTTCGGGTCGGATTCGGTAGTCGGTCCTTATAATCGGATTCGGATCCGGATTGCACTGATTTGCTCCAGATCCGATCCATTGACAGCCCTAGCTCCACCCTCGCTATTTTTTTTTAAGAAAATTAATAAAAAAAATATCTATTTTTAAAATATTAATCAATCATTATAATATCCATTTTAAAATTTATAGTTTTATTCATAATTTTGTATCCATCCCATCCAAATCAAATTTCTTTAAAAAAAAAAACTATTAATATTTGTATTTATGATATTACAGGTAAGAGTTCGACAATAAAAGCTTTTTCTCATTGCCTCAACAATGACTCACCACCTGTTTGATCAATGTCCTCACTCAAATGCAAATGCCCTTTAATGAGTTTCAGTATTTTCTTCGGCATCCTTGCTGTAATTAGCTCTAAATCAAGATTAATACATTAGGTCCTTGCTGTTTCTCATGTCTTCTTTATTTATTTATTTATTTCGCCGTCTTAAAGTTTTGTGTGTTACATAGTTGCATTGCTCGCGTTCTGCTGGTGTCACAAAAATTTACGCCTCATTTTTGGATGAAAATGGATGACATTTTGTCCTAGGTATCTATATGTTAATGCTGAAAATGGGACTTCTTTTTCCATTTTCAATCACCAAAAGCTTATGTGAAAAGCACCAGTTCACATAAGAGCTAGCATAAACTACTGAAAACTAGGAAAATGTCAGGGGAAGGGGACAAAATAAAAATAAAAAGTGAGATTTCTATATACAATATCTTGAAGCAAGTTTCTCCTGGTGAGTTCTTCTAACTCACTATTTACATTTTGTACACGTTAGTTTCTAGATGGCTTATGCATTCCTCTACACTATTGTACATAATCATCAATTAGAGTGTATTTAGAAACACCCTCTAAACAGAAAAAGAAAATGGGGAAATAAAGAAAAAAGACGAAAGCGCGGATTTACCATGTTTGTGTGTAACATCCTCTTATGTATTGATAAGGATGATGTTGTTGTACATTTGCAAAGCCTGTCCATCCAGGCATCCTGTTTCTTCCACAATACTGCCAAAAGAATTGCTCTTCCACTAACAATCTTTGCATCCTCTCCATATCACGCGCCTGCACGTATGGTGGTGGCGGTATTGCATTAGAAGCAGCAAAAGGGTCATTACTTGGTGAAAAATTGTTGGCTCCACCATTAGCTGCTGGTGGGGCGGGCAAGGCCAGCATGGCCGGCCTCCCGGCCAGCCCTTGAGCCATTGGTCCCTGTTGGTACATGGCATTAAGGGTCACTTTATCAATACCACCGGCCAGAGATGGCTTTTGGTTTGACACATGGCTTAGAGACCGAACTAATACAGCCTCCCAATCTCCTGATGGCCCTTTGAATGCTTCCCACTTGGTGGTAGTTGTACTGTGTGGTGCTGTTGTGGGCTGAGTCGGGCCATCATCAAATAAAGATAAAGCCAATTTATTTTCTTGTCCTCGTGTGCTTGGTGCATCATCATCACTACTTAAGTTCAGCAAATCACCTACTTCTTGTTGAGTTTTTCTTTTCTCTTCTTCTTTTGGCTCTTTTACTTCTTCTTTATTATCTGTTTCTTGTGCAGATCCTTCTGCTGCTGGTGTCAAATATGCTTTGGTGTACTCTCCCGGTTCTGCTTCAACGGGTCTGCGTTTGGCCTTTGGGTCAGGGCTTCTGCCTGCGCCCTTGCTCTGCTGCATGGCTATCTTTTGGTGAATAAAGTCATCCATCAAATCAAGCTTCTGCTGAGAGACTTTGTCAACATGGGGATAGTCCACAACGATTCTAACAGTCTTGCACCATGCATAGAAGGAGTCGAGCTCATCGTACTGCTTCGAAATCCGATGGAAGATCTCGTGAACTCTTACCATATCAGGTACTTCGAGCTGCATGAATCGGTCGATCAAGACCCCTATAATTCCTGTCATGTCATAGCATATCTGGAAACTTTCTTTCACAATGGGGTCCAGGGCTGCAGCCACAACCCTGTTGTGCTTTGCAGGACCTGTACAGAAAATTTGATTGGATTTTATTTCACATCGAGTCATGTTTGAAATAGAGAAAGATAAGGAAAGTTATGTAGGTCAGTTGGACCGTAGTCCCCTATAACTATGTGTATTTACACAAACTTTCCCTCTTGGCTTCAGAGTGGCAATACCCCCTTCTAACCATCAAAATTTATTCGCAACTGACAAGCATCGATTAAGATATTTGAATAACTGTTATCTGTATATGTAAGAGCAGTATAATAACCCGACAGAAGGGGGTGATCATAAGGTAGAGACAAGTTACAAGAGAGGTATCTGCAATTTCCAACCTTCGAGCAGATATTTGTGTAATTGCTTATAGTTACAATGAAGGAGACTGTAACTATTTCAGGTTACAGCAGACATACCTGTCGGTCTGCATGCCAAAAACCTCACAAGAAGCTGCACCAGATGGTCGATCCTCGAGAAAACAACCTCATTCTTCATTTCATATAGAGGAGTAGCCCCCACCACCGTGGCATTGGAGGTCCGGCCACCACCAAGCACCTTCTTCCTCTTCCTCATTATACGCATAGCCGCCGTGCCTCCTTCTACATCCCTGCATCCTGTACTCGAGCTGTTCTTCCAAGTAGAGAGCGTACGTGCGGACGAACACTGAGTAGTCCCAGGCGTCCGCTGTCTGGGAGGCATCCCGGAAGTCGGACATGTTGAGGAAGTGGGTCCCGTGCCTCGTCGAGAAGAAGATCTCCTCGTCATAGGCCCGGTCACCCTCAGACAGGAGGCGCTGGACAAGCATAAGCGTCTTCAACGCCACCACCCAATTCTTGGTCCTGTTGAGGCGCTTGGCGATGGCACAGAAGCAAGCGCTCACGAGGGACTGTGAGTAGGTCGTCAGGTTTATGATTTCCCGGAAGTAGCGGCTCGTCGGGCGGGTACTCTTTGTGGCGGGTGGCCTTGACGATGGCGACCTCCAGGTCTGAGAGGCCATTCTTGCCTCCGCCAACCTTGGCCAGGCCAATGCTGGTATGGTCCTTTACTGCCCCTATAGCTTTTCTGATCTTGCTTGGAGCCATATATGAGCCTTTTTGAGATTTTCCTGGTGTATTATATGCTGGTCTTGATTGCTTGACTGAATTTGGTATAGATCAAATCTGTTTATGAGATCAAATGAATACCAAGTTTTGGTTCCTATCTTTCTGATGCAATAATTCAAGAATGAAGAAAAATGTAGATGATCCCATGTGCTACATAAATGCAAATAATTAAACATCTGCATAAAAAGGAGAAGATTGATGTACCTATGTTCAATTCTTGGATGAATGGGGATGAAAATGGATGGTTGTAACTTTTAATCCATGGAATGGATAGTCAAAAGCAGATTTGGGCAAGAAGATTCCTGTTTTGGATTTTGATATTTGTTCATGAGTGATAATGGATAGTGAAAGATCAATATCCTCAATTCTTGCGCGAAACGCGGATTGCCAATTGAAATAGATATATGAGGCTATCAATTTTATTGGTAGAAATGAAAATATGTTTTGATTGCTCGTAAAGATCTTTTCCTATGATAGAGCATACTTCAATCATTATATATATATATATATATATATATATATATATATATATATATTTGTATTTGTATAAAAAAAATCAGGAAAAAGAGAAGTACCTTTATTTGCCCAATGATAATAGGATAGGACTAAAATTAGAAATCTTGTTAAATTAATTGAAACTAATTTATATACGTATATTGTATTAATTAAGTGATTGATCACTTCTATATTATACATCAATCAATCACATATCAATTATAAAACAATCGTCGTATTATAGGTAATACTAGTTCGGTCAAATTATATTTGAACTAGAATTTTCCTTGTACGCGTCCTTTTTTGTTTCTTTTGGAAAGAATCAACAGCTTGTTTCTTTTCTTCTGTCAATCTTCTCACACACATCCGCACACAAAATGAACAAGTAAATAAATAATGGAAATGGAAATGGAAATGGGAAGTTGTAAATATAAAAATGGATTATTTCACATGATGTCAGGATAAGTCGCATTCACTCCAACTGGCGACGGTAATGCTGGGTCAATGCGTTGCTCAATATTGAAGGTTGCCATATTAGAAAAGAAGAGCTGTAACCGTGTAACATGTGTAAGTGCAGCACTGTCGGTTGACCCGCTTTTGCAAGTCTACTTTCTCTACCTACTAAGTTTACTAAAAAAACACCTACCTACTTACTAATGTTAGTCATTTTCCCAAGGTTTGTTTGTTTACCAACTAATATCAGTATTAGATGATGTCTAAATCGTCATTTGAGCGGCCTCCCAAAGAAAAATCTTTTATGTTAGGGTTTGCATTATTTGTTGTATATTTAATTCATTTATTATGGAAGTTTATTCCATTTTTGATCTCATAAGACATATCGAATTCCACATTTAGTTCCATTGGAATCGTTTTGCTATATTTAGTCCCATAGGAGTGATTTTTACTCCACATTTACTCTCATCGACTAATTTTTCAATCTGTGATTTTCAAAATTGCTGATGTGTCCGGCAAAATAACCCATGTAGCATTACTCGTTGTTGACATAGGAAAAAAAAAACTGCTGAGATGGTATTTTTTAGTATTTTTTTTTGTATATGTGGTACATGACATGGAAATAACAAAGCACCCAACTCATTTAAAATATAAAATATAATTTAAATAATACATAACAAAGCACCCAACTCATTGCCACGTCACGTACCACATATGCAAAAAAATACTGAAAAATGCCATCTTAGCGGTTTTTTTCCTATGTCAGCACCGATTAATACCACATGGGCTACTTTGCCGGACACGTCAACAATTTTGAAAATCACAGATTGAAAAATCAGTCGATGGGACTAAGAGGCTGCTTGGCTAAGCTTATTTGAAATATCTTATAAGATGTTTCAAAAGCTTATAGGATGTTGAATCTTATTTTACAAATAAGTTATCAATGTGTTTGGTTAAGATGGTATATAACTTATAAAATGTTAATAATGGACAAAATTGTAATTAATTTGGTTGAAAATGGAGTTTGGCAGTATCTTAAAAAATAAGTTAGCTATTCCTTACTTTTTATAAAAGATCTTATAAGATCCTAAGTATCTTATTTCAGAATTTTATAAGTTCTTTCCCCAAAAATTTTGTCAAATACTCCACCACATCTTATAAGCTCTAAAATATTTTATAATATGTTTTAAGTAGCTTATAAGTTTAGCCAAACACCCTCTAAATGCGGCATAAAAACCACTCATATGGGATTAAATGTGGCAAAACAACTCTAATGGGACTAAATGTGGAATTCGATATTTTTTATGGGACGAAAAATGGAATAAACTCTTTATTATGACAGGGTGGATTGCACTAACTACTATATTGAATTTAGACAAAATTATAAATGATTTCATACATTGTTTCATATACCAGTTCCTTGATAGTCTTAGTTGTTGTTGTTATCGAGGTACTTCTATGCTATTATATACTTGAAAGAAGTTTTTTGACAAAAACGTGTAATTTTGACCAAATTCTTAATTCTTAGGGAGAGAATAAAAGTAGCAATTGAAAATTCAGGAATTCGAGGTAAATCGGAGAAGAAGTTTCTAGAAAGAAAAAGGTGGTTGACCAGTGGTGAAATGGTGTTGAGCGGCATGTGCGGAGGGGTTAGATTTTGAATTATAAGGGGTTTTAAATAAAATTTGAATTATACAAAAATTTTATTATAAGGTTTTAAATTATATTAGAGGGTTACTTTTTATAGATTTTATTTTTTAAACGAAGTATGTGAGGGCGTTTTAAACAATTTATGCAATCCGCTTAATTTAACATTAAGAGGGGTAAAACTCAATTATTAGACATGGTATGTAAGGGCATTTTAAACAATTTATGCATTCCGCTTTATAACGAAAGAGAATCTTCAAAAAAATTTCATATAATAATTTTTTTCTATTTTCTTATCTTAATCGCTCAACAATATATGTGGCACTGTGAGTGGAGGAGAAGATGTAGCACCATTTTATAGCAAATGGTCCAAACTAGAGGGGTAAAACTCAATTATTAGACATGCAGGGAGTTTCCATAATTTGGCTTGAACTAAAGGATGGTGAGTGTATTTACTAATTTACCCTTTAAAAAAAATATATAATTTCATAACAAAGACGACGTATCTTTATCTCAAGTTCATGATACCTATGAGTTTCTACTTATATGGGCTCATGGATCACAATAAACCACAAAGTACACAAGCCCGACTTAATTTACACAAACACACACACACACACACACAGAGAGAAAACACAACATATTTTTTTTCATGAATTGAAAGCCGCACAAGTCCGCCTGATCTCCCCCCGCGACCTCGTCAGCACACCAATCCTCCCCATTCTGACCATCGAACGAGCAAAATCTGCCTCAAAAGACGGGCCCGAAAGAGGGCTAAGGACCCCGAAATACGAATCAACGACAGTCTTTGTGGCCTTATCTTTATAGAGGGCCGCATCAGATTGTAGAACAGCGAAGCCACTTCTAATATTCCGTAGGATTTGAGTGTCAAATGTCTGTCCACTGCCGCTGTCTATTGGCAACCTAACATTAACGTCCCCGTTTCTCGGGCATGCCGATTTTAGATCCGGCAGGAGGTTCGCGTTAATCGACGGGTCGGAGCCGCCCGCGGCCGGGAAGGTGTATAGCCTTTGGTTCATGAAGAAGCACGCAGTGGTGCCAATAGTGTGCGCAGCTAAAATGCAAGAACATACACAAGTATAGAAAGAAAATGATGAATCTGGTAATGAATATTGAAGAACATATAAATGCTTGTTCTTTGATAAAAGAAGCCGAATCGATAATGAATTTATACTGATATAAACATGAAGGTTGCATAAAGTTAAAGTCATCATATTAGTCACCTGCAATTTGATCAATTGTGGCGTTGTAATCCTTTATGTTATAAGTTACTGTTAGTAATATTTTAGTCTCCATCGGGAATAATCCACCCAAATTTCACCGAAAGTACTTGTATGAAGGGTATCTTGTCAATATCGGCTTTTAATTATACTTTAGTCTCTATTTCTTTATTTGTTCTACTGCCATATCCAAGACAGCAAGCAATTGTCATAAGAAACTGACAAAAATGCCCATCGAGTAAGTGTTATGGGTGAGTTTGATCAAATAATTCATCAAAGGGATTAGAATGATGCTAGTTTATAACATCGAGGACTACAATGTCACGATTTAAACTCTAAGCATTAAAATAATTTTAATTTGAAACTTGGGGGACCATTAATCATTTTATTTCAAATATAAATTAAACAAGGTGTAAAGTTGGCTACAATATGCAAATACTAATTTAATTTAATATCTAGAGTTTTTTTTTCTCTTTTTGATAGTTGAGAAGGTTATGTTGGTAGGCCTAATGTGTCTACTTCAATTAAAGTAACTTGACGGTCCCAAAAGTTGTTTGGACTAATCGCAATCTAGTCATTACAATATCAACAACCCACTAACAAATTTAGCTATATCTTATCGAACCAGGCATTATGAATTGACCAATACCAGCCTATATCATCCTTAAATATTTGGCAAGTTATACATTGTCAATAAAGTTGGAACTTGAATTAATATCTAGAAACTAATCTACATAATTTTGTCAGTGGAAGTGCACATGGTCCTAAGTTTGTTGATGTTCGGCTGCATAAATAACACAATAAATGGATCGTGATATGGGTATATGTCAAATGGGCCTACTTGCTTTATCAAACAAAAAAAATGGGCCTACTTGGAATGTGGCAAGGCTTAGTAGTTTATAGCAAGATGGAATCAAGGACCAATGAAGAAGCACAAATAAGGGTTTGATAAGCATTTGTTAATCCTTTATTTGTTTTTCGGATTTTGTTAGAATATTTCTTGTCTTACTGATTTGAGCTTCAAAGTGTGTTGTTTTTGAGTAGGGCTAAACAATGAATTAAGCTACTCGATTCGAAATCAATTAAAAAAAAATCGTTAATATTAACAAACCAAGCTTGAATATATTTTTTCGTTCGATAAAATTTAGAGATCAGCTCAAAATCGACTCAATTAATTAAAATGTGGTAATATATGCGTAAAAATATCAAATTACTCAAGCTCGACACAAGTTTGACTCGAGTAAAGCTCGTTTGAGCTCAACTCATTTAATAATCAAACCAAACTCAAACAGAATTTCAAATTCGATAAGAAATTCAAATTAAACTTAAACATTATTTTGTTCAACTCGCCAAAATTCATCTATACTCCTACTTTAATTTTGATCAAGTCGACCGACAATAGTTGTACACTTTTTTCAGAGAGACGTTACATTTTTAATTTACACAGTAACGACCTTATTTTTATCGTGCTTCAACCTTAAAAGAAATGTATTGAATTAGAAAAGTTCCTTTCTCATTAATACTAGTCTGTTTCAACCAAAAAAAAACAACCCAAGATAAAATAAATGTTAATAAGAATGTCCTCTGAAATTGTGTGACTCATTAAGGCCCATGAATTCAATGATCACATGCATGGGAGTTGTCGGATACATATAATTTTCCGGTAATTAATTCCCAACTGGGAATTTTATATTTCAATTTAGAAAAATAAATTATATGACTAATACGAAAAAGGACCCAATATAATTTGCTGATCAACTTGATTTTCCATGCAAGTTCAAAATACAACAATCAGAGAGTTTATTTTTCTATATTGTTCGTCAAAAACGTTAGAGAAGCACTTGATCTTCTGCAATTAATTAAATAAATATAAATGCATACACAAGTGGAATATTACCCAGTAGCTGATCATTTCTCTAAGAATGTGTACCGACTTAACCCCACAAAAGTTGCATGTTTTCAAGTTGCATCCGTGCCTAATATCTGTGCTCATTTATGCATCTATCTGTGTCACTGTGTGTATGTATATGAGAGAGAGAGTGTGTGCACATTTTAGGCATCTATCTGTAATTATGAGAGAGAGTGAGAGAGAGGGAGTGCACATTTTAGGCATCTATATGTAATTATGAGAGAGAGAGAGAGAGAGGGAGAAGGAGAGGCGTTCATACCGCTGAGAACGACAAGATCCTTCTCTGTGAGGCCTTTCTGTGAAAACTTGGCTTTGAGGGTCTGAATAGAGTCACTAACATCCGGCATATCATCCGCCAGGCTTATATTCGAAACCGTACCATCCCTTCTCCCTGTTTCAACCTCGTACGATGGTCCTTTAGCCTATATATGATCAAACAAAAATCACATTTCTCATAAGTATTTTCATTACTAGGACGTGTATATTGTTTTAGTTATTAACATTACCAAGACTACAGCATCTCTGGCGGCCAAAGCAACTATATCTGCACAAGAAACAATTCCAGGGCATGCAGCTTCCAACTCAGCCTTAGCCCTCTCTATAATGTCAAACCCTCTAACCCCTTGATGACCAAATGCAAGCCTCTCATCTGTTTCTAGCCCGGTGTCTATCAGAATCGACCCGTCACAACCCTGATCATAATTCATCTAGTTAAGGATATACATATACAGGTGGGTTTCACACAATACGCAAGAATGACCATTTACCTCAACAAAGCAGTCATGGAAATGAAGCCTGAGCAAGACAGGCGCGGTAGTTTGATCAGAGGTGGCTACTTCACGAACTACACTGCTGACTATGGCCTCAGCGTTGGGGCAGCTCTTGGCATAGAACCCAACTTGAAGCCGGCCTTGTGATACCCAGGCTAGAGTCATCATCAGAACCAAAATCAAATAAAGCAACATATTATATGTATACATGAAACTAAAGTTTATATGCAGATGATTTTAGCTGTGTTGTTATATATGTGGAATTGAAGACAAAATAGTTAACAGTACTAATACTATACTACGTAAAGGAGATAGTGCCAAGAAAAAGAATGCACTAATACATAAAAGACCCCTTTGGACTAATTGAGATTTAATTGCAAAGGATGAGGACAACAGAGTGGAACAAAGAGTTAGATGACTGACAAGGAAATAACAAAGTCTGAAAATTTCAAAACTATAAGATATTTCTCAAATTTATTATCACATAAAGATAATACAAGCAATAAAAATACGTATAAATTGTTTATTTTCTCAAACACATTTTCTTATTGCAATTTGCTTACGCAATAAACAATACATGTGCCAATTGCAATTTAGGAAACGATATTTCCATTCCTCAAAAAGTACCTCCAAAATAACAGTTCGTGTGGCAATTGCAATTTAGGGAATGATGTTTTCATTCCTCAAAAAGTACCTCCAAAATAACGGTTCGGATAATCTGCTATATGACTGTACTACCTCGTCAGCTACACTCATCAATAAAGCTACGTGTATTGATGGACGATCCCGATGAGTAATTAATAAACACAAAAATTAATATCATTCATTGTGCAAGACAGTTTCTGTTTCATGTCCGACCTAGACATATTTGCCTCTGTATTTAGGCTTGGAACTAAATTTGTCATCATTCCCATTACTCGGATCATCAGTAGGGCTAAAAACTGCTGAATGTAAATTTCCCTCTTCTAACCACTTGAGGTGATTTTCCCTGAACTCTAAATGTTTCATTCTTGCAGCCAACTCAATCTCTTCGGTGTAAGGAGCTACCTTCACCATGGTTAGCAACACCCTGCTGTATCTATAGCTGAGGATCTGTTCACATGTTGCAATCAATTTGAAACATGGATGCTCCGGGAATGTGGGTTCCGGTGAATCTTCCTCTCTTAGAATGGGGTAGAAGTAGACAAGCCGCCCACCCATTACAAGCATCTTAGCAGCAACGTCTAGCAAATCATGCACGCATTCAACTAAGCTGTAAGGAGCGGTTGATGGTATGTGGTCAGACCTCTTGTCATCTGGTACAGTGTAAGGATCAACCACACCTTTCAAAAGCTTGCGCCCGCCAGATTTACGGCCCCCGGCACGAACTCCATAAGGAGGATCACATATTATGGCATCAAACACCTGTAGAAAAAGGAAACATCAATGAAATAGTTACATATGACAGACTTGCCTACAGGCCAATCAAACAAGAGAATCATAGCCACGGGAACCATTTTGCAAACGGAGAAATAGCCAGAATGCCACCATCACATGCAAGTTAAAACATCTTTCTAGCACTAATTGCAGACTAAATTGTCTGGGACAGGCTCAAGAACTGGAAAAAATAGACTCATCATTAACCTTAAAACAAGATAAAGAAGACTATCCCAAATATCAAAATGAATCCATTACCTCTTTTAACCCAGCACGCCATGGTGGAAGATTATTGTCGGCCCTTAAAAGAGATATAGGCATTGGCAATCCATACTGTAAAGCAGATAAAAAGTACACATTCAGTTTGATGATAAAATGGATAATTAACCCCTGGACATTGTTAAAGACCAACGAGTGGTATGGTAGGATTATCACATCCTCAATGACACTTGATCATTTTTCCTGATAATTTCGAGAAATGGATTCACATCCTCAGCAACCTAGCGCCACTAACTATGATAACTCCATAATAAACGAAGCTACATAATGTTTATAAATGCAGCATGAAGGACGGCAAAATTTTATGCAGTGTAGCTGAAATGTCAACTCAGAGGGCTTGAACACATTAATTCCAAAGCCTATATTTAATAATAAAAAAAACAAATCAACAAAACCTGCTGGAAATTGCTCCAAACATTACAATCAGGGCCACGGCCATCTCGCACCACCCGGATGTCAATATCTGCACCCTGAATTACTCACATTAGTGAGAGGAGAAAATTGGGGGGGGGGGGGGGGGGGGGGCGAAAGAGAGGAGAAGAAGAACATGAAGAAGAATCCAAAAGTTGGACAGCGACACCGAAAATGGTGTAACAGCACAAACAGGAGATAACTAACCATTGTCATTGCGCCAAAATGAGCAGCTGCAACCAGAATACTTCCTGTACCAACAAAAGGATCATACACTAGTTTTCCAGGTTTGACTTGGGCTTGATTTGCCATCAGAAATGCCATTTCTGCATCCATGGCTGTAGGACCAAGATATTTGCGGCTCTTTAACTGATAAGTTGGCAAGACCTTCCTATCAGCAACTCCTATCTCCCGGCCAAAAAAGATTCTCCGTTGAACAATTGGTGGAAGCCCATTATTGGATCCATGATCATCATTGTCGATAATACAGAACTTGTGCTCAGGATTTCGGAGATTTACTCGCCCCTAAAAGTTACTCAGCCACGTTTTAGCAACAATTAAGCAAAGTCCGCGCAAATTTATAGCATTGCCAAAACCCTAGATCCTGGCTACTGATCGTTATCATAAAATGGAAAGACATATTTTTAGAATATTCATGGATAAAGCAGACCTCCTCTAATTTTGGGAACTTCATAAAGAAATGATTGTCTTATTCCTTTTGTGAACTTCATAAAGAAATGTTTGTCTTATTTTTGGAATATTCATGGATAAAGAAGACCTCCTCTCTATGCAAGACCCCTTATGTTGAGTAGTGGCAGAGAATATTTGCACCAATTTTATGCATCAGCATTGTAAGAAACCATGGAAGTCAGAACTTTTTCATTAAATGATATCATGGAATGGCAACGCTTCTTCACTTTCCACCATCACTCTGGCAACCCTGCTCCTTTGACAGGCCTTAATTCTTTGCAGCTTACTTCTACTAATTCTTTTAGACCACCAAAGCCCAGTGAAACATATGACTTGGAGCTAAAGGTGTTGATTTCGTATATTTTAGATAATACCAAGCATGTATACTACGATACATCAAGTTCATGCCCTTTGAAAACCTTTCTGAAGAAATAGTTTCCCCTTTGGAAATGGCGGAGTATTCTAAACTGGATTACTTTTTATTTTCCAGAAAAGTACAGGGAAAGAAACAGAGATTGGTTCTTCTGCACTTCGCTACTATGTTAAAGGCAAATAATTATATTAAAACTCAACAAATTTAACTGTAAATACTTACAAAAAATACAGAAAGATCTATTGTCAAAAACCAAAATTTCAGAAGTGCATACATGCCTGGAAGTCAGGAAAGATGATTACATCATCAAGCTCGGCACTATAAAACAAAATAATGTTTGTTTTAGCCAATCCCATTCCATGAAGTTATGGAAATTAAGATGCAGTCTTGTCAGAGAACTTATACGATATGACATAAAGATAGGTAAAAAAAGTTCACAATTCCGACCAGTACTAGGAAGAAAAGAAAGTAGACAGCCTAAAGTTTGATGCAGACAAGTCATCGGTTCCATTTCACAGTCTAAGGCATTTTAGACAAAACCTTCCACAGATTATTGTTTTACGAATAATTAACAGCAAAACAATGTATGAATCAGACCTTAAAGGGAATGAAAGATAACTTATGGAAGCGATCACTTTGCTCTTGAGTACTCAAAACTTTTCCAAAGCTGTCAACAGTAATTTTGAACGTGGTGCCAGGAGCTAAGAAAGCCGACTTCCTGTCGTCCGGATAATTTTTGATAGCCTCCTCCAGTTCCCCAAAATTGCACCCTTCTCCCCAGATCTCATATATTCCTTTTACAAGAATACCTGCAAAGCTTCAGTTTAATAACAATGCAACAAGAATTAATGCATCCTCCAACATGTAGCCATCCAGTGGAGCTCCAATGTGGTCAAAGAGATGCTCAGAAAAAGAAAAAAAGGAAGAAACTTGAAGAACAAGAGCTACAAATTCAACTTAATTCAACAGTTCAATCAACTCTCATACATTCTCCGCATACAGTCTTCGACGAGTAAAGAAATGATTTTACATCTCAAAATAGTATGAAATCTAATCAATCCAAAAACTCCAATCAATCAAACCACCAAACATTGCAGTGTTCTTCTCAACAGCTCAAGAAAACGTCAAAGGTGTAAAACGCTTCAGTTAAATGAAAGTTCCGTTTTGATCTAGAAACTTACTTCGATTGGCTATGCTTCGGGCCATGTCTTCAGAAGGCATATTGACGAAATGGAAAGGCGAATCGGGATGGTAGTTCTCCGGAAGCCGCCATTCGAGCGGCGTCTCAGCCCCGAAGAGTCCGGCTAGGGCTTCGAACTCCGGTTTCCTGTACTCCAACAGCCTATGGTAGAACACACACAGATACCACATACTGTCTTCTTAGAAGTTTTTCAGTCTACTGTTAGGAATGTTGAATGCTATCAATTTGGACACAAATTGACGGGAACTCCGGCGGCCGCCGCGAAGTACGTTAGGACGGGGTGGTCGGCGGTGAGATGGTGGCGTTTGGGGTTCACTCTCTAAAACCCAAAACCCTTGACCCCTTTTTACCAGTGTACCGGCTCTGTCTGGTAACACCAATTATATTTGTAAATGACTAAGATTGCGTATATTATAATTTTTTAAATTTCTATAATTGTGTTTATACAATATCAAAATTATAGTAATTTCAAAAATAAAATAGACCATCATTTTAAAAATATAAATAAAGATATTTATTAATTTCATCCCAAAAATAAGGTTGAAACGAGTGAAATCTTAATTTTTATTTTTATACTTTTACCCTCCGTTTGGTTCTAGAATTTTGGTAAGGAAAATAGGATGGAAAATTTTTTATTTGCCTAAAATAATAGTACTCTATGCTTTCATTTTTTATCATTTTCATTTTTCTCCCACTTTTCCTCACCAAAATCCTTATACCAAACATAGCCTTAGTGGCCACATCATTATAGAAATTTTAGGGAGAAAAGAATAATAATTTAAGAAATGCAGCTTCATCTTAGAAAATTCAAATTAAGATATATCGACAAATAAATAAAAGGGCAAATTAGGTTTATACTCTTTAAGAGATTGTGTAATTATAAATTAATTTTTTTAAAAAAAATTATAAATAATCCCTCAAAATTTAGGATCCTTTTGTAAATATTATTAGAGACATTCAAAAGATAATTTTTCTGTAGCTATAATAATCAACCTGACGAGCATCACTTTCTATAATCTCTCAATCAATTTTGCTATTTTATCAATATTTGCAAAGTAATTTCACTTTTTACTATCACCAGACATCACTTTCAATGATTCGATACCACCATTGTATTTTTTTTAAAAATTGACTTCATATGTAGCATCTGCATGACTTGTCAAAATCATGCAAATCTCATCTCGAGACCTCACCAAAAAATACAAATTTCAATTATGTCACGTCTTGATGGATGATGAATTTTATTAAGTTGATCCATACTTTAGAGAGATATTTGTATTTTTTAAAATTATAGAAACTAATTTGTAATTACATTATACCTCTAGAAATACAGACATAATTTGCCTTAAATAAAAAGCGGCATTGATTACCAAAAAAGATAATATTTCTTTGTGAATTACGCATTATCTTTGTTCGTATATAAATTCAAAGTATGATATTTGAAATTTTTTAAAATATATGTTAATAGAAAATGGCTAAAATTTTTGTATCAGTGAAGAAAATTTTATAAAAAGACAAAGGCATTTCATAACTTTATCTCAAATGTTACAAAAATAGTTCATCATTAAATATAATGCCTCATTCAAAATAGGGCAAAATATACTTTCCCCCCTTGTACTATGCTATTTGTTACGCCTATCCCCTTATACTATCTAAAACATCACTTACCCTAATTTATTGTGACAAAATTACCCTCTATTTCATATTATATATATATATATATATATATTATGTTATGTTATTATGTTTACATCAATATTTTTGTAAATGGTTATTTATAATTTTGTTCTCAGTACAATATATTTTAAAAAACTTAAATAACTCTCTAATTTATACATGTTCATTTCTCAAGTAAAGCATGTATTTTCCATGTAAAAATAAATGATTAAAATAAAATATAAATAAATTATTTTTCAAGCAACTTTATATTAATTTATTGTGCATAATTGATTAATGGAGTATTTTGCTATAAATAGTTTGAAAATAAAGCATTTTAAATAATTTCACTTAATTAGTTAATATTAATTATTTATAAAATTAATTACATTGTACTATATTTTAATTATTTATTAGTCTTTATGGTATACATGTTTTAATTGATGAATGGACATTTATAATTTAGAAAATCATTTGACATTCTCAAAATATAATTTACTAAGAAAAAAAAATAAAATCAATTATTTCCACCAATATTAATATCAAGATAATAAGACAAGGCATTTATATGATACAATAAAGGGCAATTTTGCCATTAATATTTAGGGTAATCAATTTTAAGGGGGTAAATGATGTTTCTATATTATAGAGGGTAAGTGGTACAAATAACATAGTACAAGGGGGCAAAGTGTATTTTGCCCTTTAAAATATAATTATTAAATATATAAAAATACTTAAGAATTTTCTAGCATATGCATTTTCATTAAATAAATTTACTTCATAAAATAATCAATGCATTATTAAATATAATGCTATATATATATTACACCCTATTTAAGATTTTTTATGAATATAAGGTTATTAATTTAGTCAAAAAAATATGATTAAAATTCGTTATGATGTTTCACAAATCGAATTGCTCAATTTCATATTCGATTCATTTATTTCGCATAACAATATTTATTATCACATCTAATATGTCAAGTCATTAATTGACTAATTGTTGATTGTATGAGCGGTTACTACCTATTCAAGGGATGCATATTT
>JAOWBU010000311.1:0-29068 GCA_026212405.1 Petrea volubilis
TCTCGTTCTAAAACATGTCTTAGACTCAAGTTACTCGTTGCATCCACAACCGTACCTATACATAATTACACTAACTTCACCTCTTTATTTGGGAATTGCAAATATTCTAGAAACTGGACGAAACTTTGAGCAAAATCATCCATGTTTATGTAAGAACAAGTTCAAAGGTTTATTATGTGTATGATTGGCAAAAGGGGGTAATATGTAATTTTGGAATCATGAGGGAAATGTATTTTTGCACATAGTTACCCGCGGGGTGTGTGGGGGGTGGGGGGGTGTTTGTAATTATTTCTAAATAACAACTAGGTAGGAAGAACTTATCCACATACCAGCAGAAATAAGCAAGAGGAGCAACAAAAACAAAGAAAATTTGTAATTGATGCATGTTCTACATAATTTTATGCTTTATGTTTTCATGATTTATTTCTTATGGCTGCAGCAAACAACCTAGGCCTGGATGCAATATTTGTGTACACGAGACATGGTCAGATGGCATCCCTTATCTCACGCAACCGTCCGAATCCTCCTATATTTGCATTCACAAACGACAGCAGCACCCGGATGGCGCTTAATTTGCAGTGGGGCGTTACTCCACTCCTCGTTGATCTTTCAGATGATATGGAGGCTAATATCACTAAATCCGTTGATCTGATAAAGACCAAAGGGCTGATTAAGAAGGGAGATACTGTTTTAGTAGTCTCAGATATTATTCCAACCTCCACAGCACAAACCCTGTTTCAGTCGATCCAGGTCAAAACTATCGATTAGGGCTACTTTTGGTAAATTATGAGAGTTTGTATGTTATAGAGTTAAATATTCATATTTTTCGTTCCTGTAAGTGCTGTAAGACAAGTTTGGATAGCCAAGTCGAATTTTGAGAACTGAGGAGTAATTTATTAGTATGAAATGTGAACTTCATGTTGAATGATTTATTTTGAAACTTTGAGATATAAATTGGAATATGATTTTTGGTTGAAACTTACATTGTTTCCTCTTCAGAATCATATGCTTGATCAGGAAACACTTGAAAATATTTATATTGGATTTTTGTTTATCCTGAACAAGGTCATATATTTGAATTCCATCAGAAGTAGGTGGCTGAACAGGATGATTGGTATAGGGTGACATACTAGATGCTTCACCACCAGGGTGGTAAGTGGTTTGGTAATTCCATATTTTGGGTTTGAATTCCCACTGTATATCTATTAAAAATATTTGTTAGTTGTGTGTTATTCGACTTAAGTATGGACCATTGCTGGCTTTTGTGCACTATACTTGATCTATTGGTGTGCTACACTGTGTGGACCAGTGTTTGTGGTGGTTGTTTAGATGTCTGACATATTTATATCTGAATAGGGAAGTTCGAACATGGCGTAGCGGGAGGAGCCAAAGTCACCATAAGTACTTCTTTGTCATAATAATAATAATAATAATAATAAAATACAAACTACATGCAGCATGCTACTCTGGTGGGGCAGTCTAGAACAGTCAATGGTTTTAGTTGGTCGAGTGGGTATCATACTTTGCAATTTGATAAGCTTTAGGTAAACTGATTCTCTCTCTCTCTCTCTCTCTCTCTTTTTAAGAGATAGGTAAACTAATTTTGTCTTATATAATTTATTGTTGGTAAATTTTTAAAAGGGCTATATAGAGAATGACAAATGATTCATCTGGCACACAGCTTACCTGACAAATATGTTTAGAACTTTGCGGAAATGTGCATTCATTGTACAAATGTACAAAGCAATAAAGGCTGAAAAGGCGACTAACCGACTCTGATGTGTGTGTGGTGTGTAACGGCCAAAGTGAGAACATCTTCCATGTCCTTCTCCATTGCACCCGGGCCAAGGAGGTTTGGGCATTCATAATTACTCCTACTGAATTTGCTAAGTTCCTTGCCATCTCTGACTCTTCTTGGTTTGGAAACCAATCTCACGTCCTCCCTTCGAAACATTCTTCTCCCTCATTGCGAGTGGCAGAATATGTTTCTCACCACAATTTGGACTCTGTGACAAGCTCGTAACGCATTCATCTTCCAAAACTCTCGACCTAGACTTCCGGGAATCATAAACTCCGGTAAGTTGTTGGCGATGGATCTCTCGAGTCTCTTGATATGCAACCCGCAAGTTAAGGGAAAAGAGCGGGAAGATATCTGATTGAGTAAGCCGGGAAAGGGATGGTTCAAACTAAACACGGACGGGAGTTGCATTCTCCAGCACGACAAAGAAGCAGCAGGTGGGCTCATCAGAGATTGCAGGGGACAATGAATCACTGGATTTTCTTCCTGCTTTGGAAACATTTCCATCACTATCGCAAAATTAATGGGCTTAAGAGAAGGGTTGCTTCTTGCATGGGATCGACGACTTGAGAAGGTTGAAGTTGAGATTGACTCAAAGGCCGTCCACAACTTGGTTACGGCTACGGACGTGCACAAACACACACTGGAACTCATTATTGAGGATTGCAAATCACTTCTGAGACAGCCTTGGACCACGAAAATACTACACACCAAGAGGGAGGGGAATGCTCGTGCGGATATTCTGGCAAAGCTTGGGCATCAAGTGAAGGAGGGAACCTGTATTTGGGACTTGACCTCAAAGGAGGCTTAGCCACTGCTACTCCTCAAAACCACAAAAAAGAAAAAAAAAAAAAAAACAAAGCAATAAAGACAAGAGAATATCACGGACACAGTATACTTGAATCTTTCTAGAAAATGATGGCAAATAGTTTTTTAGCCTTTCTTTTTCCCAAAGTATTTTTATGGACCAGATGTTTGGGTATTATCTATACACTTAATGGTCTAAATTAACTAAATAATACCCATGTTTTTTGTTAAAAAAATTAATATAGAACATATGATTGAATTTGAACAGTTAAGTGTATAAATTCCATTCATGAAAGAATTCCCCTTCTTTTCGATTTTAGTGGGGACTCGAAGGTGCATGTTAAGCCAATGTTGCCATGACTATGACTAAGAAGTAAACATTTGCATGATCTCTCTCTCTCTCTCTCTCTCTCTCACTCTCAAAGCTTCTAAATGTTGGGAAACCATCAGAGCACCTTTAAGTCATTATTGAGCAATATCTCTCAGGGGAAAAATATTCTGTCATTTGAAACATTTTGTTTCCTAGACATCGCCATCTATTTATTATTATTTTTTTTTTGTTGCCATTCACAACCTAAATTATGTGGAATTTATAAATTACTGCCTAATTTTATATTCTGGCTTAGAAAATCAGTTGAATTCTGGTTGGAAAAATCGATTGTGGTTAAATTGAGGGTAAATATATTTTTTTTAGACATTTGGGCATTATTCTTGTCCAAAATACTCACATAATTATCACCCAAAATAATATTTTGAGCTCAAAACTACATCATTTATTTTGTAAATGACAGAAAAAAAAATTATAAATGATAATGTTTAAAAAATATGATAGTTTGAATGACAAAATATTTTTTTCCACTATATGGTAACTATTTCTTAATAACATGCTAATTTTATAGTCTTATGTCCTTTTTGAAGCTCATCAACATGGTAGACAAAAGATGAGTACTTTATTTCTATCAAATTTTGATTTGATTAAGTTGTATGAATAAGTTCCACCTACCTGTGCACAAGATCAACGAACCCTCATAATCGTCCTTCTAGAGAATCTATTATTATTATTATTAAAAAGTTAGATTAGATGTGACTTTCTTAATTAACGGACATTGTGCTTATTTGAAATAAGAATTTTAATGAGAAAAAATAAAATTTAAAAAGATCAAAAATTACAATAAAGAGTCATATTATTTAAAGTAAAAAAAAAATATTTCTCTCATCAAAATTCAAGAATCAAATAGAGGGCAAATGACCTAACCGTTACGAAATATTTCTTTTGCTAAAGTTTGTTGAAACTAAATCTAATTCGATTATCGCAATCCCATCAACGGAGTGCCACCAAGACACTAATTCATTAAGCTAATTAATTAAGCCTTGCCTCTTATCGAATTTGGTATTAATTTTTTAATTCGGATCCTCTATTATGAAATAGTACTACATCTTCTTTTCCACTCACCACTATACGTTATATATATTGATAGACGATTGAGACAAGAAAAAAAAAAACTTATGATATAAATTTTTTTTATTTTATTTTAATCATTCATCAATATATATGATATATATTAGTAAATAGGGAAGAAGATATATCATAATTTTATAACAGAGATGCGTGCTGGTAACTTTCAACCAGTGAGATGACGCGGCATTACGGAGGCGGATTTTTTCAACTCTCTCAGGTCTTAACTTTTAACCAATGAGATACTGCCACGTCATCTCCCAGCGGACGGTTCTAAAACCATCAAGCTCCCACCACCATGCTCTTCTGGCCACAAATAGCCGCCAAAAAATCCCGCGCAAAATAGTCCACGATAGCACGCCATTTCTAGAGTACGCCGGCGGTGCGACCCCAGTTGCGTACACCCCTCCTCTACTCCTTGTCACACATTCAACCTCTCCCTTACTCTTCCGTGATCAAATTCCCATTCTCACTGATAATTACTTAACCTCCAATAAATTCCAAATTCGAATTTTGAATTTCGTAGATCGTAATGGCTTGCCTTCAGCTGTTGAAATCAAGTCTATCGAATTCCCAAACGAGATTCGGATGTTTCTGCTCGGAATTCAATTCTGGGGAATCGTTGAGGAGGAGAGTCAGGCTTCAGAATTCAGGAATTGTAACCGGTTACAGGAGATTTAGAGTTGCTTGTAAAGTTGAAGATAATGATAATCGAGGCAATGGTAAGTTTGATGATGTGTTGTAATTGTGTTTTTTAGTTGATTGTTGTGCGTCGATGTATGTGTAGGCGATTTTCATTGTGTAGTGTGTATATGTGTGTGTGTGTGTGTGTGTGTGTAGGTTTGCGAGAAATTGTTGATGACCATGCTTTTTGGGACATCAGGATTATTATCCCTAACCTTGATCATGAACTGTATATGATAGGCTTTCCACTTGATTACATAACTGCAACTTACTAAAGCATATCTTGAAATATCTGGTTTACCTTGCAATTGAATGATCACGAAGAAAACGGGGTTTTTCATGGATGGTTTATTTCATTATGTGGCCATGTTGACCTTGAGGTGAAGGTGTGTATTGCCTATAGTGGTAATAGCAAAATATGGTCAACAAGATCCAGAAATTGTTGAAAAGAGATGCCATACCTAATCAAATAAACATCTACATGAATAGGAGTCTTTTTTTAAATAAACATAGAACCTATGTCGAGACTCAAATCCATGATTCACTCTTTGCAGGAAGCTTTTTTCAATGAGAATTAGATAGAAAATCAGGATGATCCAATAAAAATTAAAAAAAAAAAAACACACATGTTCTGAGAGGTTTTTATGGACTAAGAATTGTTGGGTGAGTGTAATGACCATGAGTATAAGTCAATCGGTAGTTAAAAACCATCCCATCTTTTGAGAAGGCAGTTGCAATTTGTGAAATTCATTGAACCCAAGTTTCAGAAAGTAATAGCCTCTTCCTGGAACTGAATATAAGTTCCTTTGGGCTCTTTATGCTACTCTAATCAATAAAATTGGAGGGGGGGGGGGGGGGGGGGGGGATGATCTTGAAAGGCAACTTTGCTCTTGCAGATCCTTTACTGTAGCTTGACTCTTCCAATTTTCACTGCTTATGTAGGTCGTGCAGTTACTCTAATCAATCTCTGTCTTCTATTGCCTCTTGCTGCATATAAGTACAAGAATGAAATGCAAGCATGGTCTCTTTGCATATTCAAATTGTATCCCCTATACAGATGCACTTGCATTTTCTTGAATACCTTTGGTTGCTGATTCAGTCAAATGTGCATGAAATTTGTGCCTATATGAGATCAGGTGAAGAACCTCCTGAGTCATTGTTTATGAAAGAACTTAGGAGACGAGGGATGACACCTACTTCTTTGCTTGAGGAAAAAAATAGAAGCACAGACAGAGATGAGGAGATAAAGTTCAGGGAAGAAGATGGGGGTTGGAATTACTCTAGGAGAAATGGTGTCACAACTGATGCTGAAACAAACCTATCTGGTCAAAGGGAAAAGTCAATGGCACTCAATAGTGAAGGTCTTGAGGTGGGAAAATTTCCATTTATGTTTAGCTAAATTAGCTATGTTAATGAGTTCAAAGGCTCTGTTAGAAATGAATTTCATTGCCTGATTTGGCATTTTATCCTGATATATTATTAAAAATAAATTATGTCTTGATTCCCCCGCATTTTGTAGCACTTTCCTTTCAACCCTTATTCCTCATTGATGGGGGGCATTCAGGGTGCATTATTTCTTCACTTCTTTCTTTTATTTCAGGGTTATTTCATATTTGGTCATAAGAAACAAAAGTCTATATTGAGCCTGTAAAGCATATGGCCAAGACTATGTTAGAGAGGCTATCTAAAAGTTATTGCACCATATATACATTGAACACAATACTAGAGTATATTAAGAAGAACCTGATGTAAAATGATTGAAAGCATGCTCCTAGCTAGGAAGGAATCAATTTTCTGTTGCTGTAGCTATTTTTTGGCTGAAGTAGTGCTTCACTTATGACGTGTTTCTTGTATTGGTTTGGTGTTTTCCACATAATTCAGGGTTTGATCCCGCGGGCCAAACTTTTACTTACCCTTGGAGGGACTTTTTTTCTGGGGTTTTGGCCGTTGATCCTTGTAACTGTTGCATCTTTCTCTGCTCTGTATCTGGTAATTTCCTGTGGCTTGATCTTTGATATTTTTGTTTGGTTGTAATTCCTAATGTGCCATGACTGTGAGCGCAATTGTTTGAAGACAAAATTACAGTACAATTGAGCGAAAGTATTTTTAATGTATGTTCTTTGTCACATAGAAGCTCTTGTCTGAACCAATACTTATGCAAGAATTTGAACCAATCTAATGTGTGTTGTTTTGTATCAGTTTTTTGTCTCGGTATAACTTCCTTGTTGATATCACAACACGCAAAGAAACCAGAAACATTTTATTATGCTAAAGCTGATTTCATGGTTATGTTGCGACGATGATGTTTGATTGTTCAAATTGCTTATTGACTTTTCAGTTTCTATTTGTTGGAATATAGTTCAGTTCATTTCTATGTGCACTCTTATGTGGTTAATACCAATCAGGCCACAAGTGTTGCTTAATTTCCAGTATGAAACATGTTGTCAGTATTTGCACTTGGTGCAGCTTTTATGATACTACTTGTCAAACTTAATTTCTTCTTAAGGAGACGCTCGTTTATGTGGAAACTTTTGTGCAACATTTTGTTTTTCTACACTCAATTTTTATTTTATTTATATATTTAGTGCAATTTCCGTTGTTGTTTATTTGCCTTTCAATGGATATGGTACAAATCATCCCTCTGTTTTTGCAGTATTTCGGACCAGAATTTGTTCATGATGGAAGTAAAACTCCAGTTGCTCCACCCCAGTACAGCGATCCATATGAGCTACTCGAAGAAGAGAGGATATATAAAACAGCTCCTCTTCTAAAGGAATAAACAGCTTCGTGTATAGTAGCATTTCTCGCTGTTGGTTAGATTCTGCTTTTTCCTTTGTTTTTTCCGCCTATTATCTGTAAATATCAACATCGATGCGATGTTGATCAAAGATATGTTGTTTTTTTTATTTCAACTTATATGGGGAAGTTTAAGTATCTCGTGCCGTGGACTTCTAATATTGGAAATTCTTTTGCCTCGTGTTAGTTTGTTAATTACGGTTTCATGAGTGAGAGGCAAGTTTGAAAATTCAAATCTTCGTAAGAACACATATATTCTTTACATCTAAAAGCTGTATTTTAAGTAATGGGTCTTCAAGGCCATAATGATGAATGAACTGGAAATTTCAATAAAAGGATAAGAAGATTGAAGTTAAAATTTTCCATTAATTCAAAGCAAATAAAAATATAGCATGGTTCCAGAACAGGCAATATCAATCAGCAGTACTCCATTCAAACCATAAAGCCGAGCAGAGAACGAAACTCCAACGCCTCAGTATTCATCCTCATCATCACCACCATCCTCCTCATTTCCATCGGCACCAACCTCCTCATAATCCTTCTCCAGAGCTGCAAGGTCCTCTCGGGCTTCGGAGAATTCACCTTCCTCCATTCCCTCACCGACATACCAGTGAACGAAAGCACGCTTGGCATACATGAGATCAAACTTGTGGTCAATGCGCGAGAACACCTCAGCCACACTGGTGGAGTTAGATATCATGCAAACCGCTCTCCGCACCCGAGCAAGATCGCCACCAGGGACAACACTGGGTGGTTGGTAGTTGATGCCACACTTGAAACCTGTGGGGCACCAGTCGACAAACTGGATGGTTCGCTTCGTCTTGATGATGGCAACAGCTGCATTGACATCCTTAGGCACAACATCGCCACGGTACATCAAACAACAAGCCATATATTTACCATGGCGAGGATCGCACTTGGCCATCATGGCTGAGGGCTCAAAGGCACTGTTGGTGATCTCGGACACAGAGAGCTGCTCATGGTATGCTTTTGCTGCTGAGATGACAGGTGCATAGGAGGAAAGCATAAAGTGAATTCTAGGGTAAGGCACCAGGTTGGTCTGGAATTCAGTGACATCCACATTGAGGGCACCGTCAAACCTCAAAGAAGCAGTTAGGGAAGAGATCACCTGTAATCCAAAAGATTAGAAAAGTAGTAAGAGAAATCATTGAACAAAGTGAAACGACGAACAAGAACAAGAAGGCCAATGTACTTGAGAGACAAGACGGTTAAGGTTGGTGTAGGTGGGCCTTTCAATATCAAGAGCCCTTCTGCAGATATCGTATATGGCCTCATTGTCGAGAAGGACAGCAACATCTGTGTGTTCAAGCAGGGAATGGGTGGAAAGAACACTGTTGTACGGCTCCACAACAGATGTGGAGACCTGCGGGGAAGGGTAGATGGTGAAGCCTAGCTTGGATTTCTTGCCATAATCAACAGATAAACGCTCCAAAAGGAGGGATCCCAAACCAGAACCAGTGCCTCCACCCACTGCATTGAAGATGAGGAAACCTTGGAGGCCGGTGCAATTGTCAGCAAGCTTTCTGATGCGATCAAGACAGATATCTACAATCTCTTTCCCAACTACACAAATGCAATTTGAAAACTAAGTTATCAGAAATAACAACAACCAGATCATAGGATATATTAACTTGAACAATAATTCATTAATTACTTGTGTAATGGCCACGAGCAAAGTTGTTGGCAGCATCCTCCTTGCCACTAATGAGCTGCTCGGGGTGGAAGAGTTGGCGGTAAGGTCCAGTCCTCACTTCATCAATCACAGTGGGTTCAAGATCCACGAAGACTGCACGTGGGACATGCTTTCCACCGCCAGTTTCACTAAAGAAAGTGTTGAAGGCTTCGTCACCTCCTCCAACTGTTTTGTCGGTTTGCATCTGGCCATCAGGCTGAAGTGAAAGGAAGAAAAATGGAAAATGTCAGGTGACCGAATATTGCTGATCCAAAACATTTAAACGAGCAAACAAAAATGGAACATGATCTCATATTTACGCAACAGGCGCTTTTAAAAGAGTAGCACATTGAAAACAAAGCCTCAACTTCGGAAGCAACTTCCGAAAACATCTCAAAGATCATGTCCCAGTTTCTGAAACAGCATCTCATACCATCGTCTGAATAAAGTAACAACAGTCAGGATGATTAATGTCTTTGCAAAATAAGCTTAAATCTGTGGGAAAAGGATATACTTAGACTACTGTAACAACGAACGAGCTTGCACAGGGTTGTATAGACAAGGAAAAACTGTTCACTATTCTTTAACATTCGAGCATATAAAAGTTGGAAATGCAATCACTTTCAACCGTCGGCACTCAAGACGGGCCGATTCCACCAAACCACAGATTATGCATGATCTGCAATCATGCATTGCGCCTCAAATCTTCATTCCAAAAAGAAATGCGGAAAATCAATAGCTTGTAGCATTTAACATATGTATATCACGAGATCAAGCGCAACAACAATTGTAATAGGAGCCACCAACATATCAGCACCTAAGACTTGTATCAAAATTCCACATTGCTGTTCTCCCTACGTAATGACCATGGTACAACCAAACCATGCATATCTATGTTTCCCCTGTTCTTCTTTATTCATCAAAAAACTGACCTTAAACCAATAGAATCAGTGATCATAGTAATCAACGCCGTATTACAAAAGAAACAGATTCATTAAATCAGTTCTTACATTGTGAATTTCAAAATTCAACGATCAGCAACATAATCAAAATCGGATAGAATCCTCTATTCCAGGACCAACAGTTTTCATCAGAATAATCAAAAATCCACAACACGTATGTATGCATGCAGAAAAACATGTACCTGAATGCCGTGCTCAAGGCAATAAAGTTCCCAGCAAGCATTTCCGACCTGGATGCCGGCCTGCCCAATGTGAACGGAGATACACTCCCTCATTTTCAACGCAAATGGAAATAAATCAGAAACGAATTAGAGAGAGAGAGAGAGAGTTTGCAAGGGCGTTTATGAAGACGCCTTTTGTCGAGGGAGAAGAGATTTTAAAGGTGGATATTTATAGCAACACCCGGATTTAACAATGGTTAAGCGGACACGTTGGCTATTTTTTATTTTTACAAGACTAGATTATAAACATTAGTTGAACTTATACGGCGTTTAATGTTTTTGTGATTTTAAAATATGTTGTAAATAACCAATTCAAAAATTATAAGTATATAAAAACTTATAAACAATGTGCCGAAATGAAATATATACAACTATATATCTATTGTGAAGGTACAAGTATGGTATTTAGAAATTTTTATACTTTATCACTTATCTATAATAAGATGATTTATGACAAGTTTCAAGAACAATTTAGTAATTCATCATCTTTTTAGGAGTTTGTAAATTTCAAACACTTTACAATCCCTCATCTCATCGATCACAACCCAAGTTTTGAATGATTATGTTTTATACAATTTTAATCCGTCATTATTTATTTATTTATTTTTTGTTCTAGCCCCAATAGTGATGCTTACAATCATGGGTTTTGGAAAGAGAATTACTACATTTCTCCTTGATTATTATATGAGAAGTGATTATCAACTATACAATATAATAATTTCTTCAAATGACACAGTAAGTAATGCTAGTTTAATTTAAATAATCTTGAGAAAATGGAGTGACAATCCTCCTTTTAGTTAATGAGAGCTTTTGTTTAATCATTGAAAATATGTTTGATTAGGGATTTCAGATACAAGATATTAACTTCAATTATTTATGAGGTTCATAGTTAAAGCGTTTTGTAAGTTAATTTGATTTGATATTTTTAAAATTCTCAATTACAATCCTCCGACATCACCTCGAAAGTGAGTTTGTTACATGCTACTTTTGCGAGTTTAAATTTCAAATCGCAGCTCAAAATACAAACCGTAATAAATCAAATAATCTTACACATATAGTTAAAAGTCCTAAAATACTACAAATAAATGAACGACACACGCCCTTCAAGTATTGCAGTCTCGGCTGAAATTCGTAGTCTCCGTAAAAACTCATTACTTAAAGACACTGGGAATTTAATTGAAAATTACATTTTTTTTTTTGGATGGAAAATTTGAATAATAGTTGATCAAGGGTGTTGATTAGCATTATCACCAGTGGTTCCTTGGTCGGAATTACATAATTAATCACAATTTGTCCTATGTAAATCTACAAGCTACGTTTGCATCTTCCTATATTAATTTCTCCAGTTCAGAGGTTTGTTTTCAATGCATTGCGTGAAAGAGCAAAAAGAAAAGAGAATGTAGTTATGTGGCAACTGGCAATTGGCAAAGTGTAGCTTTATAATTTAAAGGACAAAGCAAAGCAAAGCAATAGAGCCAATAGCAATGCGCCACAAGAACTGCTGCGCAAAGCACATGAAATGTCAAATGTTGTACCAACAAACTTAATGTCATTTTTTTTTACTCTTCCTTTGTTTTTCTTACATAGTTTTTTATAAATTATGAGGTGTAATGTCCACATGTCCAAAACTTAAGGTCAATTCGTTAAAGGATCAATTAATGGAATGTGCTTCACCAAATATTGGTTACTGACCAGACAAGTTTCTTCTGACAAAATCTCACACACAGATGCCTTCATACACTGTTGGGTGTTTTCAACATCGCCTGTGCTATAAATATGTATATCAGACTTTGCGGTCAATATCATGGAAAACCATGAATTTCAACTCCAACAGAATTTCATAGTCTAGTAACAATACCATGAATAAAGAGTTGGCAAATAAAGATCGAAACACGGATGCAGAGTAATGAACAACACATTTTCAGTCCTTAAACATGCTTCCTCATCATCGTCTACAAGGTCATACTAATTGCCATTCGCACGAACCCCAGCTCCAAGGAAACCCATTCCCCCTCGGATCTACAGCAATATGCAGCAAACTTCCACTTCCTAAATGTCATTCGTCAACAAATCAGTGATTGAGTCGACACCAGGCCACAAGTGGAGCAGCAGGAAGCTAGCATCGAGCAGATGGCGAGTATTTATATGAATCCCGCTAATGGCTATACTAAATGATATGTGGTCTTTAACTTAGTGGACTAGAGAAATTCATCTAATATCCCACTTAAATTCCAGACCATATCTGTGTTTGTGTTGAGACCTTTGAATCTTCAGAGCAAGAGATACATTAAATAGCAGGTCGGGTGCCAGACCATGATTTGGGCTCATCATCATCTGCCCTGTAAGTACGATTGTCCTGAAAGTAGGAAATCCCAGTCCATATCCCTCGAATAAGCAAAATACTTGCAAAAACCACACTCCCAAGGGTGCAAATTACCTGCAATGACAATGCAGGAAACTAAAGGATCGACAAATTGGGACAAGTCTCATAATAAACTTTATTTCTAATCCAGAGATGAGAAATTTAAACCAAATATAATCTAGAAAACTCAAACAAGCAGTGATGATATGCTACAAAGAAAATCAAAATTCATTTATTAGAACACAAAAGATAATAATTCGGAGGGAAAACATCATGAATCTTTTATGGGTACAAAGTGAGTCAAATTGATCCAAATTCGACCCAATTAGGAAGATGGATTGGACATGATCTCAGAACCGTCAAAACAAGAACCTCATAAAAAATTGATCCTACGCCAACCTCGGAACTGATGCAGTTATGTTCATGACGTCATAAGTATTATATCCAAACCCAGGTTACCCATGACTTCAGTTGAGCTGTTTGAATTTTGAAAAAACAGTGCCAGACCATTATTTTCTTGGAAAGAAATTCAACAAGCTAATGCTGATATACAAAATTTGATGGTAATCTGCATTAGCATAGAAGAAATGGGGCATAATATTGACCAGTTGTAGTAGCATAGACGAACCAAGTAGAGATCAGGCAACGGCAGACCTCTGAACCCCATCGTGGAACTTGGTGCAAATTTGATGTTATAATTGTCATGAAAATGCAAATCCCTCCCCCCCCCCCCCCCACCCCATCCCGGGGCATGAAAAAAACTCATTAAGTTCTAGTGCCGTCCTTGCCTAACCAGAGAAGAAATAGCTAAGAGTTTGAAGCTTATCATTGTACAATATTATGATAATGTTGCAAAAAGAGTTATTGATAATCAATTCGTCAATTTATCTCAAAGCACCAACCTTCGGGCCGAAATGGCATAACCCCTTTCCATGCAAAAGGAGAGGTCCTGCGTTCAAACCCAGGCCCCCTAATCCCCAAATTAAAAATAAAATAATCTAAAACAAAAATAAACCCTTTCAAAGCAGAGAATGACTGTGTCTATTTGCAAAAGCAAAAATATGACAAATGATCAACACAAATCATAGAAAATGTCACAACCAGCGGGCAGAAAATGGAATAGATTGCAGTGCTATACCAACAAACTCAGTATCTTATTGAACAAGGAACAAGAAAAGAATATAATCATGCGACTGCAGACAACTATCTTAGAATGATAACAGAAATTGCAAACTTGGTAGTTAGATGCATTAGGATCCTTGATATCTATCCATGAAAGAGATTCTTTATTATGGGTAGTTGAAAAAGGCCGGCCTAACTATAGAGCTATACGCGGATTCAGGAAATTGCAACATATGAGATTGACCACAATTTTGTAAAGAAATGGTCCGCTTGTTTCTCGAGAAAAAGGTTGGAAACATGCTCAATCTCATGTAATTGAATAGTTGTCTTGGCCCTTTATTGTTTGAAAACCCTCCCAATTCAGTTGGTATTTTTCATGCAAACGCCTCCACTCATGATTAGATTAAGCTTCAGCATGTTATAAATGTACAGAACACACTTAAGGTACTTTTACTAAAAACATATTTCTAAGATGGTGGAGAAAGACTATCACCAGAAAGATGAAATATACATATTGAAAAAAATCCTAGTAAAGAGGTTATTCTAACCATGTGGTACATTTAACCAGTAACCCCTTCCTTGCTCATAAAGGAAAGAGAGGACGGGTGGCCCTACTAGAAATGTACTGACAGCTGTACAGCTTCTACCATTTTAATGCCAACAAGGTACCATAAAAACTATGAAATGCCTTGTCATAGCCAGATAACAACACTCTCAAGCCCCAAATCACCCTCGTATTACAAGGATAGGAACTTATAAGTTCCGTAATGATCAATGATGACCAAAGAATTCATTTCTATCTCCTTCTTGAGGTTAGCTAATAAAAGTCTCAATAAACTAATGTACACAGAAAAAGATCTTCACTTTCATAGAAAGTAGGATTCACAAGTATTCATGAGAAGAGAACCAATTACCTCAAGAAACGCTCTCAGAACCCACAAAAATGTCAAAATTATGGTTCCATTGACTGCAAATCCGACCTACATAAAAGGGGGGAAAATACTTTAAAGTCCAAAACTGGCATGAGTTTTACCCAACAAGCACCAAAACACAATAAAGTTTCACATAAATGAAGGTCCTATTTCTTTTGTAACAGAATTTGGCAGCGAATTAAGAGCCAACTTGCTATGCGCCCGAACTTTCTGTATGACAAGAAGATCGGTAAATACTAGAATGATTTAGGTCATAGATATGCAATTAGATTCCCCAAATCTACTAACATCTTCAACTAGAGTGAAGTGAATTCCATATACATCGTCAATAAGATAATTCCAAGAGGCATCCAGACCTTGACAAAAGAAATGGTGCTAAGTAGTCTTCTGTCGTTACAAACAATAACTCTCCTTTGGGCATGGGCATAAACAGGTCAAGGCCTCATGCAACTCCAATAATACTCAACAGAAACTATTGTTTCCAAGATTTATGTTAGTTAGAATGTTTCTAATAATTTCCAATTATGCCAGTAATTAAGTTCCAGCTAATGTCCAGAAACTATTAATAAAACAATGGCCAACTATCTCTCCACTTGCACTCCAAATACTCATGTTTACAGATGAAACGATTCATCAGAAGAAAACACAAGCGTGCAGTGTGAATCCCAATAAATTTTCGGCGTTATACCAGCATATAAAGAAGTCTCAAAAATAGTCATGCCTTTTCCTCTGTACAAATTTCGATGCGGCTCCATAGATTTGTAGCCTAGAAATCAAACCACCCACAACTCATTCAAGTTTAGACTCGACCTATGATAACCACAATACTGAAACTTCATCACTCTTTTGAATGAATTACAAATTAGAAATAAAATCAAGAAGAGAGGCTATCCCACTACTAAAAAAATGCAATTGTTAATTGATGGATCAACTATGATTACCAATCTAGACGAGATAGGGACGGGCAAAACGGATTTAACGGCCTTGCGTGCTTTTCTGGACACCTTTTTGAACACATTCTCGACAAACCTAATCAAAAGGTCCAAGCTCCTATCTTCGTCTTCATCTTCTTCGTCATCGTCGTCATCCTCATCGATATCATAGCCATAATCATCCACTAACATACCACTTCGGGCCCGAGTTGCGTGAATCCAATTCCGGCCCTCCTGCGAAAACCACAGACCAATTATTCATCAAAGTTGCCATTAGCGATGCTTAGATAGATTAATTCCAGAAAAAGTTTTAACCTGGAGATGGAGAAGAGGGGTGGTCGTGATGCAGAGGCGCCGAGGGAGGAAGCTGGTGATGGGGCCATGGGAATTGGGTAGTGTTGAACGGCGAGAGAAAAGAGGCTGAAGAAGGGGAGTGAGGGTGGTCGCCGCCATGAGAGTGGCAGCAGGAGAGCTATTGCTTCTCCGCAGTTCTATTGAGACAGAGGAGGCTAGTAGCTAGTTTCTATTTTCTAACTTCTGTTGGGACTAGTTTGAGATTTGAGGATAATTTCGAGGACTCAAATAGTATTTACTAATTTCATTTTCAAAGTAAAAAAAAATGTATTTAATTGTTTCGTGTGCGTTCGCCGGCATTTGGTGCAAATGTAGTCGTCGTGGTATTTGAATTCAGATTAATTGCTTAATTGGTTGGAATGATATAAAAAAAATAAATAAAAATTATATATGTTTTAAATATATGTTTAAAAATTAAATTTGAATAAAGTAAAATTATAATTATTCATTAAAATTTCTCTAGGAGTATTATTCTTTCAGTATTTATTAGATTTTGTGATGAGTTTGAAAGTAAAATAAGATGACTTATATGATGGAAAAAATAAATAAGAGAATGAGAAGTGTTAAATGCGGGATGACTGATGAGAAACATCGAGAGTAGAGAGCACAAAATTTAAGCAAAGTCAAAAAGAAAAAACATTAAATAATCACAAGGGAAAAGAGAAGAAAGGAAAAAGTAGAGAGAAAGTATATAGCGACAATCAACCGTACAAATTTTATTGAAATATATATGGTGCTCCCCCTTTTTGAAGTAGCATAAATTTTAGGTTTAACATAAAACCAAAATATATATATATATAGATATATATGTTATTTGTAATACATAGGCTTCAAAGGAAATTAATTTGACACACTCCACTTGGATTAAAGAAATCAAAAAGTGTCATGTTTCGTCAAAATATATTAAAATTTCACGCATTGGATGTTCTTGCTGTGTATTTTGTCAAAATGCATTAAAAATCCATTTATTGAATATGCTACACCCCACATTGCCATATAATTGGCATCCATGCCCAATGCATAAACAAAATATTCCCATTTTTAAGAGCATCATCGCAAGAGATCTACCATACATACAAACATACAAAATTTGTGCTATTTTATTACATTTGAAATTACATGCATTCAAAATTCGTAAACGGAATAGTCAAAAGCAACATTTCATTCTTTCTGATCACTCTCTTAGCATAGAAAGTCTTTATTGTACATCACCAATGCCAATATAGAGCTCAGGGCTCAAGCCTTATGCAAAATGCAATAAGCGATGAAAGGTATAGACTAGCAAGAACAACGAGAACAAACATAAACGGCAAATGCGTCTGACTAAAAACAAAATATCAACATAGTATTACATAAAACTGGACATACGAGATTACAAACAGAAACTAGAACCCAAAGAAAACATAAAACAGTTCCCCAGTTTATTAAAAGCATATATACGGTACCAAAAACTTCAACTTCAAGCGCTAAAACCATGCTTAAACAAATCTACCACCTCGAACTCCAGGATTACAGGGAGGTGAAAAACTTCGCATGGGGTGACTTGTGGAATCATGAAGCCTAGCCTGTATATCATCTCCAAATCCAGGGTAAATATCATCATCACCCCCTATAATTCGTGGTGCTCGTGGGACCATGAACGGATTGGGGTACCTTCTCCTCCTAGGTTGAGGCCAATATAGTGAGAGCCAATAAGGGGGTCTAACTCTGCTTGCAAGCTTAGTGGTGCTTCGCCTGTCCCAGGATGTGGCAAATGCCTTTTTCCAACTCCATTGTGCCAACTTCATCTCATTGCCAAACTCCTCACCAAACTTCAGCTTCCACAAGTCATCGCTCGAGCCCAAATACTGCAGTTCTGAGCACACGCAGCTCGCTTTAGCTATGTCAACACCAGGCAGGGACTCCAAAATTTTCAACTTAATATCAGTCGGTAGATGCATAAAGCAAGCAGGGAGTTCAAAACCAGACTCTTCACATGAATCAATCAACAAAGGCAATGCCAGATTATCCTTCACAGTCCTCCAAAACTTGAACACCTCTTTCTCAGGAGACGTACCAGATAACCCTCCATCGTTTCCACTAATACTCTCAGTTAAGCCGCAATTTGCCCATACAACATTCAGAAAGGGAACCAATTGATCCTCATTCAGTCGCACCGAATGAGTGCTTCCCTTCCCCGATCCATTGTCCAATGTCCCATAAACACTGACGAATTTTCCTAAACTTTGAAACTTCAAAACAACACTCTTAATAGCTTCACCAGAAGCACCACCCACACTTTCTGGCAGAGTGTAAAATAGAGACACCCTGAAAAGACCGGATGGCCACTCATTACGTAACTGAAAACCATTAACCACCACATTGGCATTCTTGTCAAACCCCACAAAACCCGCCTCCAGCATAACCGCGTGAACAGCAATCACAACCAGCTTGTGATCCCGTCCGTCGTCATTGCCCAACTCCTCCGTGAACACTTTCCTCAAAAATCCAGGCACGGAAAAAGACTTGTCAATAACCTCCGTCAACAACCCTTCATCACTATCTACGCTTCTCCCTTCATCATCAACCTCCGTCAACAGCCCATCAGTACTATCTACGCTTCTCCCTTCATCTTCAACTTCCATGTCATCCCTAGTTTCTTCCATCTGGGAACCCACATCTAGGTCTTTCCCTTTCTGGGAATCCATGATCACAGAATCATAATTCTGGCCCTTGGGAAGGGTATTCTCAGCATTCAAGCTTGTCGAACACTCAGAACCCATGGACACCCCTGGTTTTGAACCAGAGTCGGTTAGCGGGGGAGGAGTATTTAGAGAATTCGAACTCATACCTGCCGCCAGCTGTTCAAGGGTGAAATAGATAAGGTCGCCGGCGGCTATGCCGAGGGAGTGGAGGGAGCCATCGCCATCGGATTGAAGCTCGTCTTTCCGATTAAGAGACAAGCGAATCGAAGCGGGAGAGGGCGAATTGGGGAGGGTTTGTGATAGAATTCGTTTGAGTTGGGGGAGAGTGCATGAATTCGGGGCTTCGATTTTTAGGGTTTCTTTGGATTGGGATGATCTCAGTCTGAGCTTCATGGCTTCGAGAAATGTTGGATGAGGATACGATCACAAGTGCAGAAGAAAATGAATTTATTTCATTTGCGGGTAGTCGGTTAGTTTTGTTTGGGCGCTTCTCTGTGATAAGCTTGGAGATGGGAACGGTTAATTACGTTTACGCCCCAGACCTTTGGTTATTTGCTCCTATAGTCCTTGTATGAGCTAACTTCACTTATTTTATGTTAATGCCCTAAAATATCCCCATGCCATTATTTACGAGCCAACTCAACTCATCTTGCGGCGCGCCTAAAATTCAACTTTGAGTTGAGATCAAGTCGAGCGGGGTCTTGATCATGCGGATCTTAATGTTATCTATCTTGGTTCTACAGTTTTTCCCCTTTTTTATTCTTTTTTGATAACTATCATTGTCCTCAAAAGCGTAAAATAAGTTGAGTCAGTTTAAGAGTTCAATAAATTACTTAGAGTTAGGTTCAACTCAAACTCGATTTTTTTTAGCTCGAGCTTGAGTTAATTGAATTTGAGCCTGAAAATTAGTGTTCAATAGCTCGCAGGCAGATTCATGAGTTTTTTTTTTTTAAACATATTAGAAATAATATAAGGTATGCTAGTGTAAGTATCAAAATTATATATAGTATTAGTATACATGTCCTAGTATTTGTCATAATAATTTATTTTTTTTGTAACATATGCATATCAAATATCGAAATTCATATTAATTCAAGAATTATATAACAAGTTCTACTAAAAATGAGCTCGAGCTCGAATGTGCTCAACTATAAATGAGTGGAGTTTGAGCTTAAAATTTTTGTAATGAGTTGGAGTTTGAGTAGAATTTTATAAACTTGATGTGCTTGAGCTTGAATTTGAACCCAAATATTTTAGATGAGCTTGAATTTGAGATTAGAATTTTTTAATAGCTCGACTCAATTACGAACCTAAAGGCACCCTCCTCGTACTTGGGGGTTTCTTTTTCGTTTTTATTCTTTTCTGTTAACTATCTTTGTCCTAGTTTATTACTAGGTTTACTATCATGTTCATTTAAATACATTTTAACATAAAGTTTTATGTTTTAAAAAAAATGGAATTGTTATATAATATACCTAATTTCCAACCAATGCATACAAGCGCATTAATATAAAGGTATATTGAACTATTACTTGTTCTAACTTTGAACTTAAATTCATTTTAGAGTTGATTTTGTGTTTAAGTTTTCAAATAGAAAAAAGTATTTCCGCAAAGTATGTTTGTGAATAAATTACACTGCAGCCTTTTAGATTTGGCGTAATTACAAAAAAATTTATATTTCACAGCAGCCTTATATATATATATATAATTAACTCGGGACACCTTAAAGATATTAACAACAATGCCACATACACACATTCATTCAAAAGGGAAGAGGAAAGCATAAAAGGGGACCTCAATAGTGCTGAATTTGAACCTTGAACTACAATTTCAATGACTATTAGATTTGGTGTAATTACAAAATCTATTATATTACCCAAAATAATAAATAATATAGATGCATTGATTTTTTTTTTTCAACAAAGGCTTTCGGTGTTCAAGTAGATAAGTGATTGTACAAAATAAAATTAGGGGGTGTTTTGAAAAACTTAAAAAAAAAACACTTTGTTGTTTTTAGTTTCAAAAAAGCTACTTTAAGCGTTTGGTTTTGTAACTTCTGCTTAAATTAAGTTAAAAAAATGCAGAAGCTGAGAAGCTGCTTTTAGCAACTTAAAAGTGTTTCTTGATATTTTTGTAAATAAATTGAACTTTTTGAACGGTTTCTACTAACTTTTGACTGTTTTTCATTTTTATTTCCAAACACTTCATACTTTTACTATCAACTTTTAACTTTTATTTTCAAATACTACCAACTTTTACTATTCAATTTTTTTCAACTTTTTCAACAATTTTAATTTTTTTTAAATACAAAAGTAATTCCAAACACCCTTTTAGATTGTTAGAAATTCATTGAAAATAATAAAAAAATAACATCAAAAGACTCCCCTTCTCTCTCTCTCTCTCTCTCTCTCTCTCTCTCTATGATGATGAAACGCAAATTCTGTCACCTTATACCATGACATGTTGCAGCTACCCATAACCCAATTCAATATTGTAGTTAATTACGCATGAGCCCATAATCCCTTAAAGTAGAATTCCACTTGCCGGGCATTTGTATTTCCAGCACATCCAAGTCCTTGCGCCTGTTGGGAGGGAGGTCCTTAATGAATTGTGTTACGGGTCCATCATATGATTTTAGGTCGAAGAACACTAATCAATAGTCTCAAATATGGGTATAAATGAATGAGTCGAATCAAGAAAAAGTAATGTTGAAATTTGATTTTGAATTTTTTATTGATCTTCAAATCATGTATGAGCTTAATTTTATCATTAAATGATAGCATAGAACTTGTGCTACATTTGATATCGGCTTAAAAGTGTAATATCATCAAGAAACTTATTAATATACATTAAATTTGATTGTTATAAATTTATAAAAGATAAAATAAAAAAAGTAAATAGATCACAAATATAAAAAAAAATTATATTTTGATCAGTAGAATTGATGAAAAACTAACGTATATATTAATATTATTATGAGATCCTCTTAATACCTTAAATATATTTATTTTCAAATTTTAGGTTAATTTTTGAACGTAAACTATATAACTCAACTTAATAAAAGCTATAATAAAGAAAAACCTCTTATGAAACTTTTAATATATTTTAATAGGGACACCATTCAACATAAAGAAGTAGGAAGCAATATATTTAATCTATTTAGTTTGTGTTGACGATGGTAATTTGTCCAATAAAAATTGACAAGTGTAAATTAAATTATTAAATATTAATTAAATTTTCTATTTATATTTTAAATTTTTCTAAATTTAATTCAAATATTATGTAGTTAATTTTAATTGATATTTTAGTATTTATTTCACCTACAAATGAGAAACCGTCACATGTCAAATGTGAGTGTTCCAGTCAATCAAATAAAGTTATGCAGCCTGAAAGTTCAAATCAAATCAAATCAAATGATGAAAAGTGGTTAATTTGATCACGTAGACCAATCAAATCACGTCATGTAAATGTATTTTTCTATTTAAAAATAATTTATATTAAAGAGATAAATACTGAAGTAGTTGGTAACAATTCGAACACCCTGCATAAATCCCTATAAAAGGGAGTCATGCTCGAAGGGACATTAAGAAGTCTTCAAGAGTTAAAGAAATCAAGGAGATCCTGAGATTCTCTGAAGTCAAGCTAAAGAAAATCTGTGAGATTCAGGCAAAATCCCCGGTGTTCTTTGTGAAAGTCATTAAATCAAGGAGTTCAATCCACGATTAAGGTGTTAGTCCCGCATATTGGCGTTTATCCAAAGTCAAATTCATGGTGATTGAGGTGACGTTCAAGGTATTCTTCTTCACATAAATCATCAAAATAAAACATTTAATTTGCAATCGATGTGTCAAAACCAGTAAATCGGCGTTCTTTCCCAAGTTAAATTTAAATCAAGTTCATTGTGTTCGCAGCGTTTGATTCGTAATCAAGCTACAAAACCTACGAATTATGTTATAGAGTGCCAAGTCAAATTCGGAGAAAAAAAAATCAGGGGATTAATCTTTTAGGTGATTATACTCAATTCAAAGGTTAAAAACACCAATTGGACACTAACATCGAATGATCTAAGATGAGACCAATAGTGTACATGGGCATTCTAATCTCGGCATGTCTTTTTGAATGAATTGTGCATCCTATACCACACAAGTGGGACGAATTATACTCGAGATTTTTTTTGGTCTTAGTCACCAAATTCCAATCTATTAACTGATTAATTTGAATCGAGATGTGACGACCCGATAATCCTTAATATTTAAATAATTGATATAAAATCTTATGTTTCCTGAAAATGTTATTATTACTTGTTATTTTCACATTTTAGTTTGATTTTGAGATTAATTTACAATTTGAACAGTAAAGTACTAAATTTCGAATTTTGATTACCATTCTTGAAAAATTCATTTATTAAATAGTTATGAGTTTTCAAAAATAATATAAATAAGTATCCTAGACTTTTATGCATGGACAAGAAGCAAATTTGAATAAATTACATGATTTTCCAAATTTTAGATGAATTTGACATTCAAACACAATTTTCGAAATTCTATGTCCTAAATTACAATTTTCGAAAATATAACTAAAATATTTTTAATTTCTGGGAAATATACATATAATTTCAGATTTATAAAGATTAAATTTCATAATTTTGAAATTTTTCTAAATGAATTATGAATTTTCAGATTTTATGCTCTAAAACCATAATTTTCGGTTTTTACAAAAATAAATAAATACAAATTCAAATTTTTAATTACATAAAGATATGATATCAGATTTTATAAGATTAGATAAGATTATGATAAGATTTGGATATGATTAGATAAGATAATAATAATTAGAAAATGACTTAAAGTATATATATAATAATTCTATTTATTACCCTAAACTCTATAAAAAGAGGGACATTATCTTCATTTTCCACACAAACAACACAAATCCCGCCTAAAACACCTCCACCCACACTCACCATACTCTCACCACCCAAAACACTTCATATTTATAAAATATATTCCACCCACATATATATATATATATATATATATATAAACATTTCTTTTTAAATATCTACATACATATTAGCCCTCTATACATCCCCTTGATTTCATAAAACACTCTTCAAAGATAGGAGTATTATTTAACTTCATGAGTAGAATAGGAACTTAAGTATCTTATAAGTCTTAGATATTTTATGATTTTATTTCTATTATAATATTATGTGAAATTATATGTCTACGTGCACCTATTAAAACACACACGCACTTTATGGGGTTGAATGATATTTCTACTCAACCGTCGCGTTGATTATTCTTTACATGACTATTTTTAGACAGAAATGAGATAGCGCATCAGAGTAGCGCAACGGAAGCATTTAGAAACCATTTACGCAATAGAGTTACTTTTGTATTTCTTTTGAAAATTGTAACTCTTGTATTTTGTACAAAGTTTATGTGAAAATTATTATTTATTTTTAATAAAATATAAAGGAATTTCGGGGACGTGACATGAGTACTACAGAGGCCCATTATGAGACGACTCCCCAATCCAATTGTTCTATTCACAACTCTAGGATTCGAACTCTAGGTATTATTTAAGGGATCTAACACCTCACCCCACTAAATCCATTGATAACTAGTAATTATACCCAAGTTTACATAAGTTAAATGACACTCATCTCCCATAAGGTAGGTATAATTTTCCATACTTTGAGATGTCTAATTTTAATTGGAACTATCATGATCTGAAGAAGTAAGTGTACTTTACCCTAATTAATATCCAAACCTATTGTCACATATAACTTTATAATATACTATCAAGCAAAATCGTGTAAAGGATACCAATTATATCCTAACATTAACCCCTACCAAGAGCAGTTCAGGTCTTCTGTTATATAATTGTATTACATCTCGTGTTACATTCATTAATATACGTCACGTGTATTGGTGAGTTGTCAAGATAAGGAAAGAGAAAAATATTTTTTTTCGTATCATCAATTATCTTGACCGCTCACCAATACACGTGTCGTGTATTGATGAGTGTAACAAAAGATGTAACATGATTATATAATAAAAGATCTGAACTGTACCAACAGGGTCTAGTACTATTTCAAATTGACGGTAGACAAAAGTGTCGCGCTTATTTTTGACATGCTTGTGACTGATAAGGTTTTTTATTTTAAAATAGTATTTAATCTCTTATTATTATGTGTGTGAAATTATTTTTTGAATTATATATTTGACTTGAAAATTTTTCATTCATATATTGAAATTGAGATTTTTATATTTATATATTGAAATAAGAGATGAAATATAATTTAGACTTAATTACATTTATTGCCCCTCTAAAGTTACGAAATTACAGTTGGTCCTCCAAGAATTTTTAATATTACCAACCTATACCCTAAAAAATTTCAAAATTACAAATACCCTCCTGGTCAGCCGATATTTGGTCATTTTTCATGAACTTTCGATATTACCCCTAATTTTTAATGTGGGATAATTACATCTACTATCCATCGGAAGATTGAAAACTACAATTGGTCTCTAAAAATGTTTAATATTATTAAGACATACCCTGAGGAATTTAAAAATTACCAATACCCCCTTGAGCAGCTGATTTTCGATTATTTTTCATGAACTTTTGGTTGTACCCCTAATTTTTAACTTTGAAAACATAAAAAAATAAATTGAAAAATAAATACTTGTAAAGACCAACAAAACCTGCGGTTGTTGAATTGTCACAATCTCAACTTTCCAATGATGCCCTAGTCAACACTATCAGACCCGTTTGACCAGCAGTCAAAGAGAATCAAATTTCAAATTTTACAACATTCGTTCTGATTTCTACATCTATTGCTGATGTTGAAGTCCATAAAAAAACCCACCCCTTTCTTCCTCCAAAATCGCATATGACCCTCTTCTTTTCTCTTCTCGTTTCTTTTCCTCGGTGGCCACACTTTCACTGACAACAGATTTTCTCACTACCACGAACCATACTTCCACCTCCATCACAGCTCCCTCCAAGCACCATCAATCTATTACATGTGCAAGGTACACTGTGTCTTTGAAAAGAATATGTTCTCACTTGTTCGTATAGTATATATTTATTTATATATATGAATTTTTTTAAATATTTAAGTATGTATATTTTAATATTTTAATTTAAGTATTTATGTCTAGAGATAATTACATTTATTACTCCTCCAAAGATTAAAAATTATAATTGATTTCCCAAAATTTTTCAATATTACCAAGATATATCCTGAGAAATTTAAAAATTACCAATACCACCTCTACAATTTAGTTATATTATAATGGATACGCATGGAAAAAAAATGTGTTAAAATTAGAACAAGGGTATATTTGGATTGTTATTAAGAATTTTGTTGACGTCAGTTATTTTTTGACAGGCAACCCGCTGATTAGGGGGTATTTGTAATTTTAAAATTTCTCAGGGTATGAATTGATAATATTCAAAAAATTTGAGGGATCAATTATAGTTTCGTATTTTTAGAGGGATAGTAGATGTAATTAATCATATAATTTAAAATAAATTATGGTTGCGTACGTGTACTCACACATTACCTTAATTGGCAATTGACAAATTGTGGCACATGCGGGCAAGCGGGCAAGTGTGGTTCCAAAAGTGAAATTTGCAATAATTTGAGTCCACAAACAAGAAAATGGTAAAGAGAAGATAAGCACTGCATTTCACCAAGCGGTCACATTAGTCCCCTGTTCTTCATTTTCTGTAAACCCGAAGCCGATAAATTCACGTCTCAATCAAATCAAAAGCTCCAGAAATCCATACCCAACTCCTCCGCCACACAAATAAATCCTACTCGTTTGCCTCATTCGCCTTGATTTTGTGTGTGGGGTTGTTCAACTTTGTGTTCCCCTTTGTCACTACCTTCAATCCCCAGTACACCTATTCTCACTCCAGAAACTCCCCCAACTTTCTAGACATGTCCTGCTCTTCGCTGAAAAGGCGCTATAACACCATGAGTTCATTCTGCAATTCAAATTCCAATTCAAACAACTTCCCATTACCTATCAATGGCCGCTGCGCTCTATACTTCTGTTCCATGCCCCTCTTCTTCACGGTTTATCAACAAAAACCCACTTCATGCATCAGTCCCATCTTCTTATTCTTCCTTTTGCAGACACCCTATTGGCAGAAACCCCAAACATTCGTGCAAAAGATTGAATTTTTATGTGAAAGCTGAGAATAGAGATGAGCCCTCCTCTTCTGAACAGGCTTCATCTTCTTTGGCCGTTGAGGAGCGACAGGATGAGGTGAATGATAAGAAAGATTTGCATATAGATAATGGGCTGAGTAGTTCTGAGCATAAGGGTGATGAGTCCGAGGAGAAGGAGAAAGAAAAGTTGCAAGAAATGGATTGGAAGAGTGATGATGAGTTCAAGAGTTTCATGGGGAATCCGTCTATTGAGGCTGCTATAAAGCTTGAGAAGAAAAGGGCTGATAGGAAGCTCAAGCAGCTTGATCGAGAAAGAAGTGATAATCCCTTAGTTGGTTTCTTTAACAACTTAGTTCGTGACAATTTGTCGAAAGAGAAAGAGAGGTTGGAGAAAGCTGAAGAGACTTTCAAAGCTCTTGACCTTAACAAGGTAGTAATGAACTTTTGCTTTACTCAGTTGTTGGCCAGCATATATTTCTCTTTTGCAGTGTTTATATGTATTTTATATGGATAACTTTGACAAGCTTCTTGAAGTAAAAAGTATTGATTGTATGTTACTTTGTTTGGTGGATTTTGAACTGCAGCTGAAGAGCTGTTTCGGGTTCGATACATTTTTCGCAACGGATGTTCGGAGGTTTGGAGATGGTGGGATTTTTATTGGAAATTTGAGGAAACCAATAGAAGAAGTAATACCTAAATTGGAGAAGAAATTATCAGAAGCTGCAGGGAGGGATGTTTTGGTATGGTTTATGGAGGAGAAAACCAATGAAATTACAAAACAGGTAACTTGAAGATTAGCTTATATCAATCTTCTGCTGTTACATGTGGAGCTCAGAATTATGATTCAATATTTCGATGAAGTTTATCTTTATAGTGTTTCGCGTTAGAATCTCGTTATGTCTTGAAGAGCAGACTAAATATATGAATGAGCAGCTACGTGTTTCTGTCAGCTCATATATCATTAGCTAATATGAAACAAGTATGAGAAAATGTTGTTACATGCTGATCAACCAATTATATAGCTTTAATATGGCAAAATAAAATTGTATAGATTATATAGCTCTTACTTGGAGAACATGAGGTATCAAATATTAACCGCTGCAAGGATATATAACTAGTTGATGGCTCTTATTACTTAATAAGCATATTATGTCTCTCTTTAATTGTATCTAAGACACTTCTTGAACAGAAAGTACAAATGAATCACATTGGCTTCTGATATTAGTTCTCTATTGTTTGGAAATTCATTTACCAATGCCAATTACTTCTTTGTTTCATTGATATCTATTAACATTCTCTTCTTTATACCTTTTGACCCTTAATTTGGTGACTGCTGCTCTTTCTAAGGCATGTGTGGTGCAACCGAAGTCTGAGATGGATCTCCAGTTTGAGTCTACGAAACTAAGTACTCCTTGGGGTTACATTAGTGCAATAGCGCTATGTGTTACAACTTTTGGAACGATTGCTTTGACAAGTGGCTTTTTCGTCAAGCCTAATGCAACCGTTGATGACTACCTGAGAGATGTAGCACCTCTGTTTGGTGGATTCCTAACCATTTTGGCAGTTTCTGAGGTATGCACTGCACTCATCCCTCAAATTTTTTTCTGTATTTATGAGGTAACAATAACTTTTTTATTGTTAATTTGAATTTTCATTTCTGTCTTGTAGATTGCAACGAGAGTAACCGCAGCCCGTTATGGTGTTAAACTGAGTCCATCATTCCTCGTTCCTTCTAACTGGACTGGATGCCTCGGTGTTATGAATAACTATGAATCTTTGCTGCCCAACAAGAAGGCTCTGTTCGATATACCTGTAGCAAGAACAGCCAGTGCGTATCTGACATCTTTGGTCCTTGCTGTTGCTGCTTTTGTAGCCGATGGCAGTTTTAATGGGGGTGATAACGCACTGTAAGCAAACTTGTTCTCCTTCACACACTAGTGTGTGTATGCTTCTGATTTGGTGTGAGCATGTCTTTTTCTCTATACCAAATATTCAGTTTACCTTTTTATGCAGGTACATAAGGCCTCAATTCTTTTACAATAATCCTCTTCTTTCCTTTATACAATACGTTGTT
>JAOWBU010000312.1:0-29014 GCA_026212405.1 Petrea volubilis
TTTTTACTTTCCAAAGATTGTGATCAAATTGAATTAGATGAATGGATAAAGAGTACAGATGTGATGATTAGTGGTATGCTAAAAAAAATGTTTGAGAAATATGAAAAATATTGCATGATTGTCATATTATAATGGGGGTGCTACTATGCTGGATCCTAGATTCAGGATTAAGTTGGTCGAGTTTTTATTTCCCTTCCATTTATGGTGATAGAGCTAGACAAAAATTGATGAGTTCGTCAAAAGTGCTATGATTGTTGATTGACTCTCAATCAAGAGCTAAGACTACAAATAGTGCTAGCTAAAGTTTGGGTGGTTCGAGCAATTTGGGAAGCTCAACAGGTATTTTGGCAATATTGATGCTTTTGATAGTGATCCTCTTATGATGTATGACCAATATGTTGCCACAAGTTCAGTTCTACAACAAAATGACTGTTACATCATAAATGGATATATATTGGAGGAGAGTGTATTGCCAAGAACTCCAACATTTGATGTGTTAAGTTAGTGGAAACAAATGGAGTGAAATATATAAATTTACAAAAATGGCAAGGACATTTTAGCCATTCCAGTTTCAATAGTGGCTTCTGAGTCAGCTTTTAGCACCAGTGGAAGGTGGCTTAGTCCTCATCGTAGTAGGCTCATCCCACTACTTTGGAAGTATAATGTGCACTCATCATTGGTTGTGGAATAAGTAAATGATAAGTAAATTTTCAATTTTGTTTTCTTATTGTACGTTGAATCATAACAACTAAGAATTTTACGATATCTTCGTTTGTTGCTTGGTAGATCTACTACTTTTGATGGTTTTAAGTTTGTCCTTCAATGCTTGATGAAGAAGTTGATGAGGGTGAAGAATAATCAAGTGTTAGTGAGATGATTTAGCTAGTTTTAATTCATAGTGAATTTGATAAGATTTAATGAAGCATGTTGTTCAAACTAAATTGTTAAGTTTGTATGTTCTCAATTTGGTTGGTTTTTGTAAACTAAATTTTTTTTTCAAATGTGGATTAGCTATGACTTGATAACATAGCATGTTTGGTGTCATTTTTTATGATTTATTTCTTTGGGGATTAGATGCAATAGAATGTTTATTCCAATTTCCTTACAATTGTACATTAGAGAACTAAATTTTTTTTCCCCACAAAAAAAAAAAGAAATCGGGTTACTACCCTAACCCGTCGAGTCAACCGAGTCTACTCGAACTAGCCAGGTACGGGGCGAGGTGGGTTGGGACCGTGTCCCAAAAGGATCAAGGCGGGTCTGCGTCTGGGTCCCCCCACAGGGGCTAGCGGGACTACTCCTGGGTCCTGCCAAACCCGCCCCATACCCGCCCCGTTTGCCATCTCTACTAATAGCCAAGACTCATCCTATACTATAAATGCACCTGTAGATGGGGAAACTGTAGAGGTAGTAGAGTGAGCGGAATTTGTTTGAAACAAGCTTTTCATATGCTTTATAGCTAAAGAGGATTTGATCTGAGATAGGCGAAGAAGTATGAGTATCATTAGTAATAGCATTGCCCACTCTGGCTTACCAAACTTCTGCAATACTGATCGGAGGCATGATTGGTATGACCACATGTGTACAAGGAGGAAATTTTTCCACAATCACCACGACCTCATCCAGCACTTGATGTGCTACTCCTAGAATAGTTCGGCCACGACCACAAACAACCGAGGTTGAGGCCTCGACTATAGGAGTATGTGAGCCCGAACACCAGCAAAATTTGATTACACACCTCTGGCTGTAGATAGTTGTCTAATCCGGACAAGAGTTTAGCCACCCAAAATTCTTCCCATTGAGACTTGCGGGTTTTCCAGATCATATTTCAATAGGTGGTATACGATATCTCATCATGAACGTCTTTGACAAGAGAACAATATTCAGCTCTATTTCTACTCTTATTTCAATGAAAAAACTTCTCATAGAGCTCAAATACTCGAGACACGTGTTCTCATGGCAAACATGTTGTGGACTGTATACCACATACCTTTTGTTGTGGCCAAAAACACATATTCGAGACGATGGATTCTTCCATACTATTTAATAACCATGCCATAACAACAAACTCATCTTTTTGCCATTCTTTGAATTTAGCATCCTTTGAATTTAGAGGGTCCGAGAGAATGTGGTCTAACTTTTCATTAGACCCGAGAAATAATTTAAAGTATTGGGCCCAAAGGACATAATTTCATCACCCGTTCAATTTAATAGTAGTACCTATAGGAGTTTTGGATTCAAGAGAGGATTCCATCGGAATTTTTTTTCATAATTTTCCCCACTTCCTCAAATGTCAAACCTTTGTCACCTAGCTTTTATCATAAAATATCAACTTGGGGCCAGGCTTTATCATGATGAATATGAGTATTACTATATGAAATATGGGAGATTAAGGAGACAAACTCAAAACTACTTATATAGACTCCAAAGAAGACAAACTCAATTTTTTGTTGATTTTAGAACCTATGACAACTTTAGGTTCTCAATTCACAAAAAACTAAAGAAATTAAAAATTTAACACCTAATCTTCAATAAAAACTCTCAAATAAATAAATAGTTGTCGAAGGTGATTGTCTACAACTTGTCTAATTCCTCAGTAGACTAGATATATGTCACTCCATGCCAACACGTGGAGTTGTTGTCAATTGCCTAACGTTCACTAGAGTTATGTTGAAGCATGTGCAAAGGACAACAATACCGTGGCCCATGTGTTAGCAAAGAATGCTACCTGTAATGTCACCTATTAAGATATTGGAGGTATTGGCTACCACGTTTCGTATTGCTGATATGCACTGTACAAGAGATCCCCCCCTTCCATTGAAAGTAAGTATATAAGTCCCCGGTGGATGTACCCCCTATGAGCTTTCATCAAAATAAAGAAAAATTAAGATACAACTAAACAACTAGTAAAATTAATCATTTACTTGTATTAATTTTCAATTAGAATGAGCTTGCATGCTTACCCATATGAGTTGCTACTTCTTAGGTTATAAGAGGAGCTCAAATTGGGGGAGAAATTGAGCAAGGCCCAAGTGAGGTCCAAACTCATCGGTTATGACACTGCATCTTAATCCAAAATCTCAAGTCAAATGGGTCCATGGGATTTCCCACATATAAATTATTCATGTGTACTTTTTTTTTTTTCTAATGTGAGATACCCAAAATCATGCTTGACTACTTACCAACCCCCCCCCCCCCCCCCACACCCACCCAAAAAGAAAAAATCACACTTGACTATACTTAAATATCACAAATCTCCCCCTCAAGTGTGAGTCTCTTTACCTAGGTTCTCTCTCTTTTTTCAGTATCGTGGACATTACTAAGAGCATATTACCAATTTGACACCAACCCCACCTGCGAGCAAGCCTTGCTTGCAAGAGGAGTATGCGCTTGCCATTGCTCACAGGAATCACGTTAGGTTCACATGTGTCAACGTTTTTTCAAGAGTCATGCCTTAAAAATTCCACCCAATTCTCTTTTGTTGAATTGTTCTCTTTGCCACATGGAGGAACAACCATGGAAGCATCAATCATGTCACGCCCATCCTTGCCCCAAATTGAATCTTTAGCTCTAATGCCACTTTAGGTCATAAGAGGTAGCTCGAATTGGGGAGAAATTAAGCAAGGCCCAAGTAAGGTCCAAACTCATCGGTTATGACACCATATCTTACCCAAAATCTTAAGGCAATAGGTCTATGGGGTCTTTCCCAATATGAATTGTTCACTTGTCATTTTCCTCTTTCCAATGTGGGATACCAAATCACACTTGACTATACTTGTATACCCAACACTAGTGAAGAAGGTTAATCTACTAGTATTAATTAGGGAAAATAGTAATCCGATCGGTGGATGTCCACCTTCGGTAATTCCAATGTCTTTAGCGACTCAGTAAATGTAACCTTCAATGAATCAGAGGATGAATTATAGCAAATTTTAGCTAGATTAGCAGTTAAAAATGAGTTTTTGTGACAAATTCTGTGACCACCAACTTTCGTTATAAAAATTCCCATTTACAATGGCGCAACATTCATTCATCGCATATGGGAATCTTAGGCAACAAAGTTTGTTTTTTTTCATGAAAATAGTAATCCATCATTTTGCGCTTGTTTGCATGAATTCTAAAACGAAAAAAGTTAGTTCTATTGTGATGAGAATTTTCATCATAATCAAGTAATGTTTGCGACATTATTGTTACATTCAGTTGACGAACTTAGTTTTGTCACCTAATTTTCTTCCCAGCAATTCTATCCACAATGTTTTAACTGCCATTTGGAACAACGTCATTTGGAATTACCTTTTTTACCTCGTTAAAGTCAAAATGTCTCCCATGTCTCAATTGCATCAAATTGAAATCACTACTTCCTCTATCACACACACACCTACACACATATCTTTGCTGCTTCCTCCATCAAAAAACTACAAAACAAAAATCCTCTATCGCTTCTTTCATCAAACCAACGCAACGATGCCTCCTCCGTTCAACCTGCGTTTCCATCTCATTGTATTTTACTCCATCAAACATCAAACAACCTGTGACGACCTGGTAATCTTAATATTTAAATAATTGATATAACATCTTATGTTCTTGAAAATGTCATTTTCACATTTTAGTCAAATTTTAGATCAATTTATAATTTGAATGGTTAAAATGCCAATTTTTGAATTTCGATTACCACTCTTGGAAAATTCAATCTATTAATACTTATGAGTTTCAAAAATAATATAACTAAGTATTCTAGACTTTTATGCATGGAGAAAATCAATTTGAATGAATTACATGATTTTCCAAATTTTAGAGGAATTTGACATTCGAACACAATTTTCGAACTTTCTATGTCCTAAATTGCAATTTTCGAAAACTTAACTAAAACATTTGAATTTCTGGGAAGTATACATATAATTCTTGATTTATAAAGATTAAATTCATAATTTTGGAATTTTTCTAAATTAATTATGAATTTTCGGAATTTTATGCTCCAAAACCCTAATTTTATGCCCTAAAACCCTAATTTTAGGTTTTTAACAATAAAATAAAGGCAAATTCGAATTTTATCTAAAACAAGTAGATAATTTCAGATCTTATACAATTATGGCAATAAAATAAAATCAGATTTTGGTTGATTTTCTTTAGTATTTTATTAAAATATCCTACACTAATAGAAGATGAATTTCTTCTAGAATTTATACACTTGTGTGGTCTTCTATCATTTAGATTCATGACTCATGAATTAGGGTTACACCAAGGCTAGAATAGATGAGGGAGGTGGAAGATTTCATTTAATTAGGCATTTAATTTTAAGCCTAGTTGGGAGATTTGCATTTATTAAAACTTGGTCCTCAAGTCTTGGCTTCTATCCTCATTCTCCACTATAATAGGACCTCCCACACACTTCCCCACCCCCAAAAACGTCCTCACACCTTCACACACTATACTCTCTCAAGTTTCTTCCACAAACATCATCCTTTCACTCTTCTTTATACCCCTTTCAAGTATAAACTAAGGTAGAAACCTACTTTGATTTCATAAGTGTTTTCTTTCCTTCTTTTGAGTAGGATCTTCCTACAAGGCAAGCCTTCCATACTCTTGTGCCAAGCTATGTAAAATACACAAGCTTGATTGGCCTTGAGTGATAGCTTTTGCCAAACATGCCCTCCAATTTTGGGCTTAGAGATATTTGCTCCATGTTTATATGCTTTATTTGCTATATTCATGTTGAAATGATTGTCTTGTTATTGTGCTCATAAAGTGTGATTAGTTATTAGGATTCTCTCTTGAATTACTCTTTGATAGGTATTTTGTGTTTGTGATGTGCTTAGGAAGGTTTATTAGATATGTTATGGTTAACTTGTTAGCTAGCAAATCTATGCAAATATGTTAGATCACAAATCTTACTATCTTTATGTATATGAAGTAGTTGTTTTTAAGTATGTAAACTAATTTTCTTGCAAAAATGGTATTTTTGAGAAGAAAACATATTGATCTTAAAAAGTGTTTAAAAGTAAGTTCGTAGTTACATAAGTATACTAATTTTCTTATTAAACATATCAAACTTATACACATATTTGTTTTTCTTAAAAGAAATGAGATTTGTTATACATATACCATTTTTTTCATAAACTTCCATGATTATGTGATTATGTGATATTATGTGAATGGGCCCAAATGTGCCGGAGTGGTTTGGGTGTGTTCCGCCGGGACATACTATTGAGTAGCCGGTTTTAAGAGTTCACACTCCCTCCATCTCCTAATCCCCCTTGGGTAGACGGAGTGTTCTACTCAAGAGAGAGGGTCGTAGGAAAATATTCGGCGTATGCCCGGGATACGAACCACCGGAGGATAAGGGCGGGAGAAATGTGCTAGTTGTATATTCGGCATGGGTAGTCATAAGGGTCACTGTTAGGTGACGAAAGGTAGTAAAGTGCAAATGTGTGCTTTATATGTGCTTTATGTGCAACTATAACCCGAGCACCTTATGTAATTGAAGTATGTGTTTCTACTCAACATGTGTTGATGTTGAATATGTATTATGTTTTAGATGAGACCGAAATTGTGGAAGAAGAAGAACCGTTCGAGGCATTTTATTAGAAAGAAAGATGTTAGATTCCGCTGCGTACTCGCCTTTGGTTTTTACTTGTCGCTTGCAAGTTGTTCAGGGATACGATGTAACTTGTATTGATTTTGGCGTTTCATATGTACTGAGTTTAAATAGACTCTTGTATGTACTAGTAATAATATTAATAAAGCATGGATTACCTGGGTCGCCACACAACCATTGCCTCCTATCATAAAACTTAAACAATCGTCACCCACTTGTAGATTTAATCTCCATCACGCCTCCATGTTGCTAACGCCTTACCTAATATTTTGGTAAAAGGTCATTGAATATACACATAATTAATTTACTAGGGTTTATTTAGCCACTGTTTTTCAAAAATCGCTAGAACCTACTCTATACAATCACTAAAGAGGGTCCTTATTGATGACATTATGCCTTCTATACTTGAATGTCATTCAAGCTATGCACGTTGAGCCAACACTTGATAGGGTTTTGGTTTTGGTTTTGATTCGAGTCAATAAAGTATCAGAATCCCTTATGTTGTATGGTACATGGAATATCAAATAGAATATTCAATTGTGGTGATTAGCACAAGTATTTGTCATGATTTATATTGGTATTTAATATAAGGGCAAATTTTACTTTACCCCCTTGTACTTTAACTTGACCATACTTTATCCCTTATACTCTCAATTGCATCACTTTTCCCCTCGTACTTTATTTTTCTCTTCAATTGTTATATTTCATTAAATATTTATACATATAAGTTTGAGAAAATTGTATAAACCTCCCATAGAGTTTTCGCTATTAGCAAGGACCCCCTATCTAAAAATGGATGTAAAAAGATTTCATTTTCTTTTCAAAAAAAAAAAATTAAACATGATCAATATTTTGTATTATAAAAAGGCCATATCAATTATTTCAATTGACTTATCTTTTTTGTTTATTGAACGGATTTTAATTTTTAGAAGGGCGAATTTCACTTACCTCCCCTGAGGTATATCCTATTTACAAAAAATACCCCCAACTTATGAGGAATTACAATTATTCCCCGCAATTAAGGGGGTTCCATGTTATGTCTGACAGCAATGATAAAAAGTCATTTTTACTGGTAGTGAATTAAGCCAAAAAAAAAAGAAAAAAATTAAAATAAAAAAAATCAAAATACCCCTATTAAAAGTAGAAATAATTTTTTAAAATAATTTCCCCCATTTTTTCCTCTTTTTTCAGATCTATTTATGCTCCCCCCCCCCCTCTTCTTTCTCTCTCTCTCTCTCTCTCTCTCTCTCTCTCTCTCTCCCTCTCCAAACTGTTAGTATGGCGGAGGCGGCGGCGAACGACACCAGGGGCGGGGTGAATAGATCTCTCTCCCTCTCCCGATTGTTAGTATGGCGGAGGCGGCGGCGAACGATGCCAGGGGCGGAATGAATAGATCTCTCTCCCTTCTCTCTCTCTCTCTCTTTGGTGGTGGTGTGCGGATAGATCAAGAGATGGCGGTGGTGGTGGGCGGTGGAGATGGCGGCGGCGGTGGTGGGCAGCAGTGTAGTGGGTCAGTGCTGGTGGCAGATAGATCGAGATTAGAGAGAGAAAGGGGATGGTTTCAGCGTTGCCGACAGCAGCAACGATAACGATTGTGAGTGGGAACAAAGGTTGAGAGAGAGAGAGAGATATGGAAGAAAATGAAAAAAAGAAAAAATATTGATTATATTATAAGATATGTTTTTGATCAATAATTTTTAGATTTAATTAGAATGTCAATAATTTTTTATATTTATAAAAACAAAATTTATAATATTATAAGATACGTTTATGTATTTTTTATTTATTAAATATAATTTAAATAGTACGATTATATATAATATATATTGTAAAGTATATATTTATAAATATTTGCATATATTATATATGAGATTTAATTTTTTAAAAAATATTTAAATATGTATAATATTTTAAACTTATTAATATTAAATTTATATATAATATATATATATTTAAAATTTCAATTAAAATTTTATATTATATATATATTTAAATTTCAATTAGACTCAAAAAATAACAAAAAACTCCCTTGAGGGCAAAATAGTCCTTTTGCTATCGTCAAACACTTATTTTTACTTCAGAAGGGTAATTTGGAAAACTTTAATTTTTTGACTAACGACAACCATTAGTCAACTAACGGCAGGTACAAATTTGTTGGACGGAATTTAAATTGAGGGGGGTAATTTTAATTTACCTTAGGTCAGGGTCTTTTTTGTAAATAGGGATACCTCAGGGGAGGTAAGTGTAATTTGCCCATTTTAGAATTATGATTTTTGTATTTTTTAATTTGATTAACAAGAATATTAAACTACATGCATATCTATATGCAAAATATGTACTTTATGTCATGAATATGTACTACTAATACATGTTTTGAGTTCGAATAAGGTTTGGTCAATAATCTTTTTATTAATATTGGCTTTTTTTTTTTTTTGCTTTATATCTATAACTAGGATCCTAGTTGATGACATTATGCTCTCTATACTTGCATGTCATTCAAGCTATGCACGTTTAACGGATACTTGACAGAGTCTTGGTTTTGATCGATTTGAGTCAATAAAGTATCAGAATCAAGTCAATAAAGTATCAGAATCCTTGTGTTGTATGGTACATGGCATGTCAAATAGAATATTCAATTGTGGTGTATAAACATAAATATTTTGTTGTGATTTACACTAGTATTTAATATAATATTTTTTGATCCTTTGAATTGATTCAAAGAAGTTTTGTAATTTTGGTTGGATTATAAGCAAAATGGCATGTAATAGTTTACAGTAGCGGTAGCAATCGGGTGGGTTGGTTTGGGTTTTGGGTTTGAGTTGAGTTATATTGGGTTGGAATCAACTTTCTAAGAATGGATTGGGTTGAAATTGGATTGTAGACGGGTGTGAAATGGTTTTAATGAGTACAATGCACCATTCTTATGTGTTTTAGTCAAAGTCAAAAAAGATAAATTAAAATTACTAATTCTTATACTCTTTAAATGGTTCTAAAATACTAAAATGAATTGCAATCAAATAAAAAAATATGTGTGTATATATTTACGTTCTTACCAGTGTTTTTATTTTACTTTTTCTAACCTTAATCAAAAATTCGAAATCTAAACAATAAAAAATTTACAAAGCTAGTACTTTATATATAATCTTATTCCTTATGGAAATAATACTCTACTCACTATGTTATTATTTAAGTGACCCGTACACTTGACAAAAATTCACAACAATAATCAATTGTGGCACTTCATAAAAGTGCCACAATAATGAGTCAAATTAATATATGTTTTTAGCACATTAACAAGTAATGGTACATGTACAGTAAAAGTTAGGCAGAATAAAAGTTGCTTATTATGCCTTTTAATATAATTTAAGTCATCACCAAATTGTCGCTATCTTTATACGAAAGCAATCTTTTCACTAATAGATTAATTCATCACATATTCAATGAAATTTATTTTTTTATTGCAAATTCGTTGGAAAATATCTTTTCATATTGTTATTTTAGCTCTATTTTAATTAAATTCCATCACTAATCTATAACGAAAATGCCTTTACTAATCCGAATCTCTTAGTCACAAATTTAATATTTTTTCCTAACAATTTAAACATAATTTTATACTGCTGATCTTGTCAAGATCATTAGGTGATATAATAAAATTTTTATCACTTAATATGCAATTGGAAATAATTTTAACACTATCACTTAATATATTTTCATTAAATTTTAATTTTTTCTTGTAACGTATAACGTTAATTATATTCAATGTGGACCCTCCCGGCTTATCGATGTAATTATCTCGGATCTCAACTTTGATTAAACCATGGTAGAAGTAGCCATTAATCTCAACTTTGGAAAAGAAAAAAAAAATAGAGAAGAAAGAAAATAAAAACAAAGAAAATGGAAGGAACGAAAATGAGTGAATTTTAATTTTTCACTTAGTTTGGATGAAATCAAAATAAATGGAAAGTAAATAAAAATATAATTGCAATGTTTTCCTTTCACTTTCCATTCAATTTTGGAAGGAAAAAATTAATGTACCCAGCATAATTTTTTCTTTCTTTTTACATTTTCACTCGCAACTAGACAAAAAAATAATAATTTCTTTACTCTTATTTTCCATTTTTGCCCTTCTCTCCCCTTCCTTTCTTTTTCTTCCCTACCTCATAAACTATTAGAATTTTTAGTTGCTGTCATTGTCCAAACAGTGAATGATATCCCAGTAATAGAATAAAATAATTAAACTAATACAGTCACACATACAATAATACTTTTTGCGAAACTTATACAGTTATACGCTTGTCTGCTAGCATGTATCTCGAGTAATCACGCCCCATATAGCCCAACGTACTTTAAACGTGGGACCAAACGATCAAGAACATTGAATTGGCACGTACTTCAAGAAACACTATAAAATAAATAAAATAAAAAAGATTTATTTAATTATGTGAACATATCAAAGTTTTACAATATGAGCATAGACGTGTAGAACCTAGAATTAAACAAGCAACCACAATGATTAATGGGGTTGCAGTTATGTGGGTGAATGAGGAGAGCCCGCGTGTAGAGGCTCATCATTGGGAGGTCGTATTTCTTCCGGATTAATTACAATTTTAGTCCCACAAATATATACATAATTTAATTTTAATTTTATTCATTTCATATTTTTAAATTTTTATCCCATAAATTATGTCTTTTAGCAATTTTGAGATTTTTTCTTTCATTTTCTATCAATTGTTTAATAAAAAAAGCATGCGGAAAGCACGTGACCGTTAAATCTATCTGAATAAGCATTATATTGTATCTCTTTTTTTAGTTATTGATCTATTTAGAATTCAGCAACCAAAAACAAAACTCCAATTTTATTTTTTTGCCCTTTTTTTGTATAGTTTATTTCCCATTTAAAATGATAGGTAATTACAATACACATTTATTCACTCCAAAATCAACAATAAGTTTTGTTTTAATGCCCAAGTACTTTGGATGCGCTTTCTCCATTAATAATTGATGAAAAGTGAAAAATGTCCCAAAATTGCTTTAAAAAAAAGTACAATTATTGAGATCAAAATTAAGAAAAAATGAAACGAATAGAATTAAAATTTAATTAAGGCATATTTATGGACCAAAATTGCAATTAGTCGTATCTCTGGGAATAATGACGTGCAGGAAATGAATTTGTTGATCTTATCTATCATTAAATAAACAAAAAATGTGTCATGCCTACTTTTTGGTTGCATGGCCGGCACGCGGTTGGGCACAAGTGTGTGGTGGTGCGCGGCGGCAGTGACGGTCGGCGCTCGGCGCTGCCCCCCTCTGCCATGTGTAGCCATTCAATGTGGATTCTTTGCGAGTTGTTGACTATTTACCCGTTACTTACTTCAACACTCTTTTCATTGGTGCAGCTATTCAACTCAAATTGTGTCCCTCCTCGTTGGAATCAGAGACTTTATTCACATTCATTTGCAAAAGGGTTCTTTTAAAGTTACTTGAGCTTGGGTTGGATGGGATGATATGTCTTGTAGAGAATGCCAAACTATGTTTTTTTTCCCCTTCCTTTCTAAAGGTAGGTGGTTTATTTCAAGTTATTATAAATTAGCATTAAATTGTCATAATTTTTATAAAAAAAAAAAAGAAAATGTCCAACAATTATAAAAAGCAGCACGTTCTTATTAATATAACAGTGTGGATACTTAAACCTCTCACAACTCTATCAAAATGTAATAGTTATTTACAATATGACACGGTTCAATTGTTTTATAGTTCTTATTTATATTTTGGTTAATTAGCATTAATTATGTTTGGGTTGATTCGAGTTATTTGTTTGTTCAATAAATTATACTCATCATGTTATCAGTGTACAAAATTATGAAAAAAAAAAAAGTGTTGTCAGTGTGAAATATAAGTAAATGCGCTCATCATATAATTAAATACTACTTATCATATAATTGATTGCATAAACATTTTTTTTTAAAACCAAACCTAATTAATGAAAAGGTTTTCTTCTACTTTGATATTCAAGAGAATTAAAGCGATTTTCTTGTGAATATTAATTTAAATACTTGTTGAATGATGCATTATTTACATTTAATGAAAAGAGATAAACACTCCTTTTTACCGTATATTACTCGCGCATGCATCATAGATCGAAAGAAACCAATTAGGCGAGCATCATTAGATTGATTTAAATCATTTATGAGTTTTTCATTTTTAATACATGAAGGGGGAAAAATGACCAAAAATTCATATCTTTATTGTTGTTGTTGTTGTTCTTATTCTTTTTAATAAAGCCAAAGCCATTCGTCGTTGTCGCCATGAGCTTTGTATAGTTAGGGACTTTTTTATCTACTAATCCGATTAGTTGATTTCATCTCCTGTGAATGTAATCGTTCGGATTTCAAATATAATAATTTTTTTGAAGTAACGATTTTAAAGCGAAATAAGGATACCTCAATTTAATTTTTGAGATAAAAAATTATATATTCTCTGAATCTTATGAACTCTTGAAAAAAAAGAAGTCTTATTTTTAAATATATGATATGTTACAAGTTTTACAAATATCCAGTGGGTTCTTTGAGGTTAGTAAGCCAAAACACACGATCTACAGCCTATATTTCATTTGATGGAGAATTTTTAATGGGTATAAATGAATATTGCATTCCATTTTGCGATTCGATTATGACGGATTAATGTGATTGATAATTCTAGAAATGACCAAGTTTCTGCAATTTTACACGTTTTTTCTTCCTCTTCTTCTTCTCCTTCTTCTAATTTAGGTGCATGCCAGTAACTGAGAAATTAAATTGAAATCTAATTTAGTTTATGTCGTTACATCTTCACCTCAAATATATTTAGTCTAGTTATGGATCAAAAATAAGAGGGCGAATTACACTGACCACTCATGAGGTTTGGCTAATTTACGAAAAACTTCCTACTTTTTTAAAAATTATCAAAAACCCCCCTAAGGTTATATCCATATTACAAACTTATTTCAATTTTCGAAAATACCCCTTCCCTTTTTTTGGATGATTTACACTGACCATCCTGAGATTAGGTTAATTTACGAGAAACCCTATGTGGTTTCAAAAATTACCAAAAACCCCTTAAAATTATACTTATATTACAACTAACACCTACTTAGGTTGACTTATCAACAATATTAATTAATTTTTTTCCCTCTGTAATATTGTTATCATAAAATTTTCATATAATAGATTGAAAAAAAAATGTGATTATTTATTCAAATAAATATTCTTAATTTAATGCATTAAAAGTATCCACCAACACATCAAGTATGTCATATTATTGCTAATACGGAGTAGATTTTAAGAGAATGAGTTAGAGTCCTCAAGCTAAATAAAGTTTTTAAGTGCATTATTTAATTTCAATTTTTTTGTTATTTCAATCAATTTTTATATTTCTCATTTCACATTATGGATATATACGATGCATATAATTATATTTTTCTCAAATGTAAATTTAGCACATATTACGTATATTTAGTATAAATTCATAATATTAAATTCGGAATATTTATTTGAATAAGCAATCATATTTTTTTTCCAAATCTATTACATAAAAATTTTATGATAACAATATTACAGAGGAAAAAAAAATTAATATTGTTGATAAGTCAACCTAAATAGGTGTTAATTGTAATATTGGTATAACCTCATGGGTTTTCTTGTAAATTAATCTAATCTCAAGGTGGTCAGTGTAAATCACCCAAAAAAGGGGAAGGGGTATTTTCGAAAATTGAAATAAGTTTGTAATATGGATATAACCTTAGGGGGTTTTTGATAATTTTTGAAAAAATAGGGAATTTTTCATAAATTAGCCAAACCTCAGGGGTAGTCAGTGTAAGTTTTTCAAAATAAGATGTCACCACTAAATACGGGTTCGGCTAAATTTATAGACAGGTACGCACATATGAGTATGTACGCCGTACGCAGAAAACCCTCATTAAAATATAAAGTAGTCTTGAGAAGAGAAGCTTTAATATATATGTAACGTAAACCTAACTTGTTGAGGATTTATAACACACATTTAGATATATATATATATATATGTATATATATGTAGTGTAGGGGGAGGTACCGTGCGGCGGATAAGATCCTTTATTTCAAAATGAGGCACAGTGCCTGTGGCTGTAAGCCAAGATTGTTGATCTTATAATTAGTTCGTCGTTAGTGCGCAATATAATATGTTACGTGATGTTAGTAAAATGCATATGTCATTATGCCTATATTATTAATAAAGAGTTTAGAAGGTCTATAACCTTGCTCTGCTTGGTCTCTTACTCAGTCTCATTTATTTTCTCTTTCCTCTCTTTTTTTTCACTATTTACGTGTTTTTAATTTATTTCTTTTATTCTTCTATCTCCTCTATCAATATATTTTTTTCACTCCAATTTTATCATTTTTTTGAAAACTTTTTCTTTCTTATTTATTTATCAATCTTTTAATTTTATTTCTATTTTAAACTATTTTTCTATAATAAATTTATTAAAATACATTATAAATAATTACAAATATATATATAGTCATGTAAAAAAATTCAATAAATATTTTAATTTGGTATTCAAAATTAAAATATGTAATTATATTATATATATTTTTATTTTACGCACGCATTGAATATACCTAACCAACTAGTGTCTCTATGTGTGTGTGTGTGTGTGTGTGTGTGTGTGTGTGTATTAGTGGTTATTCTATTTTCATCATGAAATGATTATTCAATCGTTTTTTTTTTGTATCATACTTCAATCAAAAATTTTCAAGTCACTCGAATATGTAACTTCAATGAAACCAGAATAGTTTCCTTCATTAGTATACTACTACATTAGGATGAAATCAAATCGGGTTCAAATATTTCTTATCGATTCCTATCAAAATGGAACAATTGGAATAGAAGGTCCATAATCTTTTTTTTTTTTCAAATTAATCTATTTTTATTTATTTCACATAATACAATTCTTTTCCTTGTGGGATCATTTTCCTATGAGAGGGAATGACAGGAATTATAGACTGGATTTCTAGCTATGCCTAGATAGCGGATAAATGAAAATTATATTGATAAATCTTTTTCAATTATAGTCAATGTCTTATTGCAATAATTCCGACAACTTCAGGAGAAAATGAGGCATTTACCTATTATAGAGATGGTGTGATTTGATATATATATATATATATATATATATATATATAATTGCATGTGCATTTCACTAACATCAACTAACATATCATTATCATTGGAGTCGTAACTTAATGGTTCGGGTTCAAACTTGGCACCATGGAAATTTTAAATTTGAACCCTCTTGTCATCTCCCATTCCCCCATTGATGAGAGTGTGCGTGTGTGTGTGTGTGTGTGTGAGAGAGAGAGAGAGAGAGAGAGAGAGAGAGTCATTTCGATTAACACTTATAGGGTATTTCAAATTTATTTTATTAAAAAAAAAACAACACTAACATATCATGGTGCGCACTAATAGGCAAACTAATAAGATCAACATTTAACATCATAAATTTCATAATTGACCAGGATGCGATTTCATATTCTGAGAACATTGAATAATCAACTCATTGTCAATGCTATTAAATACATCTCTCTCTCTCTCTTGTCTCTCTCTCTCTCTCTCTCTCTCTATATATATATATATATATATATATATATAGGAAACTAAGCAATGATTCTTCCAATCGTCTCTCATGCAATCACGCAATCAATTCTTCACTATCTTCATTGTAAAATATCCATCACCAAGTTCATTTATTAAAGCATTGGTAGTTTGAGTTGCAGCAGCATTAATAAGCTATTTTTGAACGTTTGAAGTCGTTAACAAATTACTCTTCCGAGCATTTTGCAAAATTATACCTTTTAAACTTTCATAGTGATCACCAAAAATTTAAGAAGTTCAAGAAATTACATTGATTATCCAAATCTTTTGATTCATTGTGACAACGAATGGATAATCCATGCTTCAATAAAAGTCGGATGCAGTCGATTGATGCAGTTAATCGACTTGGATACAACCCACAGACTTGGCCAGATTGCTTAAAAATAGAAGCATCAATGTGCTGATTCAGATTCGTCAAACTCTCACAATTGTCTTCAGCTTTGTTATGGGCACTATTTGGGCCTCCAATATGATTATGAAATTTATCCATTTTGTTCGAACTCGTAAACCCCTCCATAACAAATATATCTCCACTCGATTGCTTCCCAAAATCAGATATTATGCAATATGTAGCATCTTTTATGTTGGAATTTATCACACATAAACAAATAAATTACGTGGATCGGGTCGGGTACTTGATATGCAATGGAATTGTTGATCCACGAACCTCTGATCTAAGTTGTCAACTAGCCATCCATGACCAAATCACGAACACACCTTGCTTGCCCTAGGTAGAGTAATCCACACATTTTACATACCTTAAACCCTTTGAAAACTAACGATGATACTCAAAAAATGAATGCACAGAGAAATATTTTCTAGAGAAAAGAGAAAATAGAGAGAGAATAGGGAGAATGAATTCTATGGAACTGTATTCAATTCAAATGAATTATTCCATGGGAGAGGCCCCTATTTATAGCATCTCAGAATGGCAGAGTCCTAGTCCACTTACGAATTCTACTCCACGTAAATTAGGATTATAACAATCCACATTGATTGTGTTAATCACATCGATAGTGCTAATCCATAACAAATATGGATGCACTCAAGTAATTGGGACCCATCCCAATTTGTTTTATCTCTCACTCATCCATATGTGATTTAATTTCAAAAAATCTCCATCTCATAGAACTTCCCAATCCCATGTCCTTTCTTTTCATACAGGGAATAAAGCATGCGACCATGTGAGAAGGGAAAAAAATTTGAGATTTATATCACAACAAAAAAAAAAGTCAAATTAGCCACCGAAAAAAAAAACTCGACTAAAAAATAGCAAAATAGCCATAGACAAAATCGATCGCCAATAGCTACAGATCATGCCACGGATTGTGAAACTTCATGAAAAAACCTGGCCACAGATTTTTCCGTGGCTAAATCCTCAAAATTTGTGGCTTGAATTTGGTGCCCAATTTTTGACTAAGTGGTGATGGAATTAGCCACGGAAATTTCCGTTGCCACGAGATCACTCTCTTCACGACGACTCTTCCGTCACTAATTCCATCGCTAACTTTTGCATCATATCATTCAATCCCACTTTTCTGGAGTTATATTGATTTAAACTATTTCCAATTCATATTGCTCTTATCATAGCTGTTATATTTTACAACATCACTGAATAAATTTTGTTTTATGAGTTAAATATTCCAATTTATTTCAAGAAATATATTTTCCTTTCCAATGATATATATGAATGACTTCATAGTTCGATAACAATTGTATACTACCGTCAATTAACTTGTCACAAATTATCAAAAAATTGATTAAAAAAATTAGTTCAACTATAGTGAGCAATTTTCAAGTTATATTATTCCAATTGTACAATTACGTCTAAACTAATAGATGAAAACGTTCGATTTGGAAAGAGTCAACTACTAATTTCTGACTCTTAGGCATGGAAAAATCAATGGCAAAGATTATAAAAAATTTTAAAAACATGTAGTCACGGATTTATCCGTGGCTATAATTATATTCATCATATATATATATATATATATATATATGTATATTGAAGAATATGTGTTAGCCACGGACAAATCCGTGGCTTAGTAAAATTATTTTTTTTTTAAAACAAAATTGCACACTTAGCCATGGTTTTATCCGTGTTTAAGTATAAAAAAAAATTTATATCCTACACTTAGCCATGGATAAATCCATGGCTAGGTAAAATTATTATTATTTTTTTAAAAACAATTACACATTCAACCACGGTTTTCTCTGTGGTTAAGTATAAAAAACAAATTTTATATACTACACTTAGCCACAGTTTTATCCGTGGCTAAGTATAATTTTTATATATATATATATACAACATATATATATACAACACTTAGCCACATATTTAGAAAAAATTATTGTTTTTTTTTAAATTGCACACTTGGCCACGATTTTATTCGTGGCTAAGTATAAAAATAACACTTTTTATATAATACACTTAGCCATGGATAAATGTGTGGCTAATTAAAATTATTTTTTGTTTTATAAAATATTGCATGCTTGGCCACAGTTTTATCCATGGCTAAGTATAAAAAAAATAAAAATTTTATATACTACACTTAGCCATGGATAAATCCGTGGCTAGGTAAAATTATTATTTTTTTTAAATTGCACACTTAGCCACGGTTATAGATGTGGCTAAGTATAATTTTTTTTATATAGTGCACTTAGCCACGGATGTAAAATTATTGTTTTTAAAAAAAAATTGCACACTTAGCCACTGTTTTATCCGTGACTAAGTTGGAAGTAGCTCAATGGCAAGGCATTAGTCTTGTATCCAAGAGGTCCTAAGTTCGAATCCATACAAAAGCAAAATTTTTTTTTTTAAATTAAATCCGGGGGAAATTCCGAGGGAAAATTTCCCCCGTTTTTTTTTTGAATTTTTTTTTAAAAAATCGGGGAAAATTTCCCCCGGTTTTTTTTAAATTTTTTTTAATTAAAAACATAATATTAATATATATTAGGCAAAACAACAAATAAAGTTGGAAGTAGCTCAATGGCAAGGCATTAGTCTTGTATCCAAGAGGTCCCAAGTTCGAATCTATACAAGAGCAAAATTTCTTTTTTTTTTAAATTAAATCCGGGAGAAAATTTCTCCCCCGGTTTTTTTTTGAATTTTTTTTTAAAAAACCGGGGGAAATTTCCCCAGGTTTTTTTTTTTAAATTTTTTTAATTAAAAATATAATATTAATATATATTAGGCAAAACAATAAACAAAGTTGAAAGTAGCTCAACGGCAAGGTATTATTCTTGTCTCCAAGTGGTCCCAAGTTTGAATCCATACAAGAGCAAAAAAAAATTTTTAAATTAAAACCGGGGGAAATTCCGGAGGAAAATTTCCCCCAGTTTTTTTTTGAATTTTTTTTTTAAAATCGGGGGAAATTCGGGGGAAATTTCCCCCGTTTTTTTTTTATTTTTTTTAATTAAAAATGTAATATTAATATTTATTAGGCAAAACAATAAACAAAGTTGGAATTATCTCAATGGCAAGGTATTAGTCTTGTATCCAAGAGATCTCAAGTTTGAATCCACACAAGAGCAAAATTTCTTTTTTTTTTAAAATTAAAAACACTCTTTGGGGAAATATATTTATATAATATCAATACTGTCTTTTCACTATTATTATTTATACTATCTTTTAATTATGTTTAATATATTTATAGGTATACATATGTTTGTATTGTATATATATGTTTTTGTAGTATATATAATATATATGTTTGTATAGTATCAATACTATCTTTTAACTATTATTATTTATGCTATCTTTTAATTATGTATATAATATACTTATACGTATACATATGTCTATATAGTATATATATGTTCATATAGTATATAGAACGTATATATTTATATAATATCAATACTATCTTTTAACTATTATTATTTACACTATCTTTTAATTATGTATATAATATACTTATAGGTATACATATGTCTATATACTATATATATATTCATATAGTATATAGAATATATATATTTATATAATATTAATACTATCTTTTAACTATTATTATTTATACTATCTTTTAATTATGTATATAATATACTTATAGGTATACATATATCTATATAGTATATATATGTTCATATAGTATATAGAATACATATATTTATATAATATCAATACTATCTTTTAACTATTATTATTTATACTATCTTTTAATTATGTATAGAATATACTTATAGGTATACATATGTCTATATAGAATATATTTTTTGATATAGGATATAGAAAATATATTTGTATAATATCAATACTATCTTTTAACTATTATTATTTATACTATCTTTTAATTATGTATAGAATATACTTATAGGTATACATATGTCTATGTAGTATATATTTTTTCATATAGGATATAGAAAATATGTTTATATAATATCAATACAATTTTTTAACTATTATTATTTATAATATTTATACTATCTTTTAATTATGTATAATATATTTATAGGTATACATATGTTTATATAGTACATATTTAACTATTAATATTTATATTATCTTTTAATTAGTGAAATACATTTGTTTGTATAGTGTATATATATAGCGTAATATTTATATTTATATTTAACTATTAATATTTTTTTATATTTATTGGAATACATATGTTTGTAAAGTGTATATATATATATGTTTATGTAGTATATATAATATATAAGTTTATATAGTATCAATACTATTAACAGACAAAACTATTTATAAGAATCATAAGAATATTTATTGGTATACATTTGTTTATATAGTATATATAATACATGTGTTTATATAGTATAAATACTATATTTTAATTATTTATAATACATTTATTTTGTTTTTTAAAATTGAAAGGAAGAATGTTAAAATAAGAATAATCAAATAAGTATATAATAAATATAAAACAAGGCAAAATAAAATTTTTGGCGCAAGGTCCGGGTGGGCGGCGGCGGTCCGGCGGAAATTTCCGCCGGAATTCCGCCGGTCTATCTTTCCGGTGGAACAGTCCGGCGGAAATTTCCGCCGGAATTCCACCAGATTGAAAGCGCGTTCCGGGGCCATTTTTCTGGCGGACACAATTCCGCTGGTTTTTCGCCGGATTTAGCATTTTCCAGCGAAAATTCCGTCGGATTTTTCCCCTGATTTTTGCCTTTTTTCCTATAGTGATGTTTTCTGAATCCCACTTTGCACTATGATAAAGATGGTCCTTCCCAAAGTAATGAGGCTATGAATGGATTACTTGATGTTATTGAGAAGTAGTGTCTAGGGGTTGAAAATATATTGGATGAAATTAATAGATTTCAGGAGCAAAAGGATAGTTTTGGAAGGGCATTAACTATTAGTAATGCAAAAATTGTTTGCCTTGGCATCTATTAATTATTTTTTACTTCATTATTAATTTTTGGTTAATATGATATGGGATTGATCTTATATGTTTATATTAAATGATTTTAATTTCTTTTTTAAATGAATGGTAGAGGGTTTTTGGTGGTAATTTACCAAATTTGAAATTGATTGTTGTAAAGTTATTCAGTCAAACTTCTTCTTTTTCAGGTATGAGCAGAATTGGAGCGTGTTTGAACGTATTCATATTAAGAAGAGGAATAGGTTGGAGTATCAAAGATTGAATGATCTTGTTTTTGTTCATTATAACTGGCACTTATAACATCGATAAGGATTTTTTTCCTTATATTTTTACATAATTTTTATATTTGTATTGATGGCTAACCTTTTTAATAATTTTAGTACTTGATATTAATATTATGTTCTAAATTTTATGTTATTCACAGTGGGGCAGAATAAAAAAAAGGTTTATGATCCCATTGATTATGAATGCATTTGCAAAGTGGACTTTTGAATCATTGAAGAAGATCTTAGTGGAGAACTTGATTATGATGAGTTCGATGAAATGCCTGAGGAAGAGATATCTAATGAAATCTTGCAGCCACCTGAAGGTTGTGTATTGAATTATTTAGTCTTGAATTCTATTTATATAATATTTCATATATTTATCCTTTTGAGTTGTTTGTCTAGGTGATGAAAAAGACATTGATATAAATAATGATAATGTGGACCTAGCAAAGTTAGCTGCTACAACTTTGGGATCTAGCGAAGCCAATTATCTTTTAAGACAACAAATGAATCAACTCATTAACGAAGATGATGATTGAATATATTTGTGATCATGAATGAGTTTTGAAGGATAATTTCATTTATTAGCATTTTTTTATTTAAAGATACTACTAAACTTCATGGTAGAGTTTGTTGTTCCATATAATTAATATTTTCTGAATTTAGTTGGATATTTGGTGAGAAATAATATTTTTTTAGTAGGAATTTAAAAGAACTATTAAAAATTAGAAAATTTTTTTAATATTTTTTATATTTTAATTGCACTATTTTTATATTATTCAGTAATCTTTATAGTGTCATATCTATATATATAATTAAGGGATAATTACTCCCCCCACCCCTAAATTTAAGTAAAATTACAAATAACACCCTTTAGTGTCGCAAATTACCAATGCCCTCATGAGTTTTGTGGACTTGTTGGTAAAATAAGCGGAAGCAATACAATGTCCATTTTGTCCCTTGAATATTTGAAATATTTTTTATTTAAGAAAAAAAGAGGTGTAGGATTGAATAGACCAAAATACCCTCCATTAATATATATATATATATATATAAGAGTATATATAAATATATATACTTATATGTATATATAAAAGATAAAAAAATTAAAAACAAAAAATAAAAAATGAAAGAAAAAGTTCCCAAGCTCCCAGTCAATCCCATCGCCCCCGACACACCCCCCCCCCCCCCCCACCATCTCAACCCACTCCCAGGTACCCCCATAAACATCTCAATTGGGGTGACAATTTGGGTGGGTCGAGTGGGTTCGTGTTGGGTTGAGATAGAGGCGTAACACAAAATCTTGCAACCCTAACCCAACCCATTACATGTCAAACCCATGAGACCTCAACCCTAACCTAGTTTAGCTGGGTTAGTGTCAACCCGAGTTGACCTATTTTAAATTAAGTCGATCCATTAACCTGACTACCCATGACCCAACCCATCTTGATTACTTAAAATTGTTTTTTCATTCTTCATTTTGCAAAATCTTTCCTTACAAGAATTTAGCATTGAAATATTGTAATCTCCACTTGGTAAATAAAGAGGAGAAAGTAGCAAGATGTTGCATAGAAAATAATTCAATAAAATGGTTTGATATGCCTCAGAAGAAAAAAAAAATCTCTAATATCCATATCAAAATCCAATCTCCAAAACTTATATAAGAAATTCAGAGTACTTAAAAGAAAACAACAAAATCTAATCTCCAAATTTGAAGAACGAATTCTTAATAGTAATAGAAATCATAGAACAAATAAAATAAAATTTCATCGCTAAATTTGTGATAAAAAGATTTTGACATTTTGTCACAATTTTAGTGTATGATCACATTATGTGATGATTAATAACAGAATTTCATGTAAATAAAACTAAATAAATAATTAGTAACAAGGCATTTACTAACAAATTTTAAATTTTTTATAGATGAAATCCAGCATAAAAAACTAAATTTGTAATTGGCTCGTCACTGAAAGGTATGCATTCTTAATTCTTACAGTGATGGTCGGCTGTGTACAAGATACACATTTGAAATTTACATTAGAAATTATTGAGTTCATTTTTTACTCTATTTTATTTAAATTCTATTTATAAGAATATACTATAAAAATATTTGATAAAAAAATTTTATTCAATATTAAAATAAATCAATATAAAATTTCAATGAATTAAAACAAACAATTAAAGAAATAAGATAATCAAGATATAATTTTTTTGGAGAGAAGAAGAAGATGATAACTAACATAAATATAGTTTTGTCATTCAAATTGACTTTTAATTTATTTAAAAGATTTAACAATTTCTTACATTTAATTTTTAAGTATCTAAACGTTTTGTATGTTTAAAAATTTCAAAAATTCCCAATTCTCTTTTTCATAATTTTTTCCTATATTATATTGTTAATGATTAATTATATCTCTTGAAAATGTTATGATTTATAATTTATACTTAATATATTTTTCTATATACAAAAGGAAAAGGAGAAAAAGAGATAAAAAAAAACAAAAATAAATGATTTGGGTTGGATTGGGTCAAGTTGGGTTGGATTGTCGGTTAACCCATATAAGGAATTGGGTTATCTGGGTAACCCACGAGTCAACCCAACCCAACCCATCCTTTTCGAGTTGCTTTCGGGTTCGACCTATTTTCAACCTAAACCATAAACTCTCAACCCTAACCCGCTAATTTCGTATTGGGTTCGTGTTGGGTTGTCGTGTTGGGTCAGAAATTACCATCCCTACATCTCAACCCACTCCCAGGTACCCCCATAAACATCCCAACCCACATCCCCCTCATCCCAACCCACAAAGAGTGGGTGGGGGGGGGGGGGGGAGGGGGGGTTGGATAGAAAATGGTGTGGCGGAGGCAGCGAGGAAGGTGTAGCGGCGGGAGAAAGATCGTATGGCGGCGGCGGTGCGTTGAGGAAGGGTCGCAGCGGTGGTGCATCGAGGAAGGGCAGTAGTGGCAAGGAATATGGTGGGACGGTGGGGATTGTAGGCTCGGGTTTTGCAATGTTGATTTGGGTTAGAAAATTTAGGGTTTTTGAGGAATTAGAAGGTAAAGAAGATCGCTAACTTGGACTTGGGAAAATTAAAAAATGAAGAAGATGGGTGATAATTTAAATTTGTGCAAATATATATATATATATATATATATATATATATTTATAGACATTATAAATAAAAAGAGGTCAAATATATTTTTTGGTTTATTAAATATAAAATACAAAATTACAATTAACCCCCTTTTATTGCATTAAATTACAGTGTATCGCCTTCAAAAATAACATTATATAACATAAATATCCATAAGGGTAAAATAGTTAATTCATAAATGACCAAATAATATTCCCGCCTTCAAAAGAGTAATTTTGGGAGTTCAATTGAGTATACAAACGTTGACCGTTAGTCAACCTAATGGAAGTTGAAATTGGAAGACGGTAACAAAATTCAGGGGGGGTATTGGTAATTTGCGATACTAGAGGGTATTATTTGTAAATTTGCTTAAACTTGGGATGGTGATAGTAATTATCTCTATAATTAAATACATTTTATAACTTATCATGATGAAGCCACATTGATCAAACTGATAACCAATAAGATAGCCAGTTCTATATTCGGTCTAATTTTTAGAAAATTGATGTTGATGCAGATCAATTAAATGTTTGTTATCTTATCAAACAAAAGTTTCAGAGAAATATCTCCTTTTTTTAGTCCCATAGGAAGCAACTCCATAAATATTTAGTCGGATAAGAAAATTAAATCCGAAATTAGTACCAAACTAATAACTATATTGGGGATTTTCGATCGGCCAATACTTTTTGTACCCAATTAATAAAAAACCGCATCCCCAATAGTTCCCACACAAGAATATATCGACCAACAAGGTGCGTCGTCGAATTACAGAGTTACATTAGATATTATTTCTTTTTTATTATTCCGATTTTTCTTTTTCTTTTTCTTTTTCTCTTTTTTGTCTTTTTGGCTGATATCAAATGCAAAACAATTACCTTGGCCAGCTGGATTGTAATAAGAAATCAAGCAAAATCTAAATTGTGCTATAGCCTGGACAAACGTGGCCGATCGATATGCACATTTTGACTATTATTGTTGTTGTTGTTATAAATATTAATATTAATATAATATTACAGCAGACATGAGACCAAAAGTCTCGTAACACTGCGATAGTTACTAGCATCCACAGTAGTTGCCACACAGATTTGATCTCCTCTAAGGCACACACATGAATTAATGGAGATAAAGAAATGGGTACTTGATATTTTTTGTGATTTGATTCTTGAAATTATTTATTTATTAATTTATTTTGTATTCATATGTGTACATATTCGTTGAACTAGCAATTGCCACAAACAAACAATTATTTATTTATATATTTATGAATGAGTATTCACGACAAAAATCAACTGCACTTGTCCGTACAACAACATCATCGCAGACTTTAATCATGCAAATGTTTGTTTTACAATAATGAGAACAAAAAGATAGTTTCTTTTTTTTTTTTTTTGTTGGTTTTATGGACAAATACAATGAATAAAAATGAAGAAAAAAAATAAGAAAATGGAAATGGGAACTATTAAATGGGAACCCATTTGTCACGGCACTTCTTTCTTTATATTTTTTTTATTTATTTTCATGGCTATATATGTATTTTCAATAATGAAAAGAAGCTAGCTATGTATTTTTCTTACTCCTCCGGTTAATAAGCTGAATAGGTAGTCCTCCTTTTGGCACAGGAAATGGACCATATTGAATTGCATCATCCTCTCCAATGACTCTCCATCTGATCAAATAAATGAGACAATGTCTAAAATTGAATATAACGTTTCCAGTAAATGAAAGTACAACTATAACAAAGCTTGAAAATTCTATGTGCGACAGCCACTTTAAATTACAGGTTTTCGTGATTAAAACTGTCCAAAAAAAAAAAAAAACTTTCTTGCAACGGTTGATTTCGTGCCTATTTGATTTTTTTTCTCGGTGAAATAATAAATAACTTACCGTAAAGAAACTTTTTGTTTCAGATAGGGCACGGGATGCAGGCGTAGTGGAGTGAAATATCAAATATTTTGTTAAAAACATAGAAACTGATTGAATAACAATAAACATTATAAAGAGTGTTAAGAGATTTGAAGCTTTCCCCTAAAAGTCAAAATTATGAAAAAAGAACTATAATAAAGTGGTTAAAAATATATATATGTAGAGGGAAAATTCTAACCCGAACTTGGTTTGGTCGAATTCAACAAATCATGCATATAGCAAGTGTATTGTAGTTGCCAAGTGATTGGTCACTCTCTCTAAATTATCGACCATTCATAGGGCAAGTGTAAAACACTCGCTATATGATTAACACTGGTTCGATCGAGCCGAATTTGGGATAAAATTTCCCATATATAGAGTGGCGTGTGTGATTTCTCTCTTGATGAAATGTATGGAATTCTTTCATGTCCAGAAACAAATATATATAAAGATTCTTCCCGTAAGCAATTCTACAACAAAAATTCACGAAAAATCAACCAATAATTGTGCCCCTTTTTGTATTGCTTGTTAAATGTTTTTTTTTTCTTTTTCTGGTAAAATAAATTGTGGCTTGAGTGTGATTCCCTATCGTGGCCTCAGAAAGTGGTGCGATTAGCGTAGCCAAAAATTGTGAGAGTCGGGGTGGTGCATGCATGCCACCTGTGTAGATAGCTATTCATTGACTAATTGTGATTCATCAAAACTAAAAATCAGAACCTTTGTGAGGCTTTAGGGACCATTTTTGCCCCCACCAAAGAGACAAAATGAGATGGTCCCAAAAAAACCTAGACTCGCACCTATCATAAATTGATTCCCTTATAGCCTCATCTACAATGCACGTGTATATATGGTAAAGCTTTGCATATATAGACTTTCATTCAGACAATATTTTTTAAAATTATATACATGTATCTAAGTCATTTTAAAGTGAACTACTAATTGAAAAAAAAATAATAATTTCACACATATAACGTATTATTTTAGTGTATCATTGTAAAATATATTCATAAGTCATTTCAACGAATCATTACTAGAATATATTTACCAGTACGTTATAAAATATCAAAATTTGTTATTAACTACACTACGAAAAAATCACTTACTTTACTAACAAAATATTTTCGTCATGAATTTAGTGAAATACGTCACAAAACTATATTTTGTGAAAACCTTTTGCTTTTAACAAATTCATTAATTAATAAATATTTTGTTACTTGTAGTTATTTTGTTTTGTTTTAATAGAATTTCGTCAAAAGATTTGCTACAAAATCAACTCGTTATAGATTTCTTATTTGTGACAGGATGTTTTCCTATAAATTTCTACACGTACATGTAGTATTTGAGCTAGTATCATCAAATTTAAAATGTCACAATGTCCACATATAGTAATACTTTCAATAGCCATTACTTCTAGCAATGAATTATTGGTATGATTGAATATATTATAATATGAAACTTATACAATAATTTCACAAATATATAAATGCTTGCGTAGTAAAGGCGAAGAGAGAGTACCTATAAGTGGTAGTTAGGTGGTGGAGGAGGATGAGAATCTCAAGCTTAGCGAGTTCACTTCCGGGACAAGAATGCGCCCCATTGCCAAATGGCATGTACGTGTTAGGTCTCGGGGGCACCTGCGCAAAATACGTACGTCTATGTATCATCTCTATCCAAACATACGTGTGTATGAATATCTGTATATATATATATATATACACATACATGTTCTCTCTCTCTCTCATACACACACATTAAAGTAGATAGGGTACAAGAGTTGGTCACGTGATCTGATAAATTGAAGATTTTCATAATGAGAGTACGAAAGACCCAAAGATGAAGGAAGATTGAGCAATAATGATGGAAAGAGATAGCACCCAGCTCAAAGATAATTGAAATATTGACAACCCTATATTTTTTAGACAAGAGGATAGATGAACTGTCCCACTCCAAAAATCTTGTTCATATTGACAAGAGATGAAATTCGGAGCATTATTCTATCTTGTCACCACTTCTTCGTTTCAAATTGCCTTTATTTTATTTGTTACTAAAAAAAAAAGAATGATTAATATCATTAATGGCCCCGTAAAAGTTTACAAATATTCTACCACC
>JAOWBU010000313.1:0-28976 GCA_026212405.1 Petrea volubilis
GGCGAGCGGGTGCGGAAGTGACGATGGCTTCTGTGGAGCAGCAGCTGGAGGTCGAGGCGTCTGGAGGGACCAGGCTGGTAGCTGACGAGCTCATCTCTGCTTGTTCTGATGAAATTTTTGATCTTGTTGCTCTCCCGGTAAATTCTGAACATTTAGCTAGCGAGTTCATTTTATTTGGACTGAAAAAAACACACTATAAGTTGGCTCATTTTGTTAATTTTATGTTAGTATTGATAATGATTACGGTCCGTGTTGTTAAAATTTTGGGTTGTGAATTTGATGCTGAGTACACTCAATGTATGTATTTAGGGAGGAATGCCTGGCGCTGCGCGTTTAAGGGACTGCAAAATTCTTCAGGATATTACAAGCAAACAGGCAGAGGGAAAGCGGTTGTATGGCGCAATATGTGCTGCTCCAGCAGTTACACTTTTGCCTTGGGGACTGCTCAGGAGAAAACAGGTAATCTCCAATTTCTATTATTCTTTTTTCTACATCCAATGTTGATTTGTGTTGTTGGGGTTGGCTAATTGAATCATAGTTTATCCTGCAAGTCAACTTGTCATCCGGCATTTATGGACAAGCTTCCCACTTTCTGGGCTGTCAAGTCAAACTTACAAGTCTCTGGGGAGCTGACAACTGGTCGAGGCCCTGGCACTTGTTTCGAATTTGCTGTGTCATTTGTGGAACAGCTCTTTGGTGAGTCAGCTGCCAAGGAAATCTGTGACTTGATGGTAAGAAAATGAGAATCACACAACAGAAAGACTTGTATTGCTTAACACTGGAAACTTTTTGTTCTGAAAATAGCAATGGTTGCATTGCTTCATCGTCTACTTTATTATTTATTTGTATCAACACAAAGAGCTTGAGATAACGATTTTCTTGTCTCATTTATACAGTTGCTAAATGTTGCCAGTGATGATTCTAGAAAAGAAGAATACAATGAAGTTTCATGGTCTCTCGATCGTGAGCCTCAGGTAACCACTCGAGTTTTCTGTTTCTACACGTATCAAATGCTTAAGCTCATTGGGATTTCTAAATTTATGTTCTTTATTATATTGTGTGTTCATCTTCTAGATTATTTATTATTTAAGAGCTCCTTAGAGAGGAGGTGAAAATTTTCTATTTAGTTTTTTCCTCTAAGAATTTTATTATAAATACTGTCAGTATTAAATTAGTTTATCTCAAAAACAAAATTGGAGAGTCTCCCACCTCCATGTTCTCTCTATGTCAGTGTTCTCCTCCATCACATCATCTCCTCTAGTTTCTTTTGAAAAACTGCAAACTGTTTAAGGCAATTTTCCGCTAAAATCACATGCTAATCTCTCTGTCTCACCAAGTTCTTTTTCTGTAATTTTGCGGTGCCACATTATGTCCTCTGGCTGCTCAAAGTATGCTGGTCTTTTACATATCATATGTACATATAAATAAACATAATAACAGAAAAAGGATAATATTATCAAATAATAAACAGAAAAGGTGTTTCTAAGATTTGTTGTCATTCTTGATATGCATGGATCTTGGGGAAAAATAGAAAATACAGATTGTTTTTACTTATCTCTTTTAAGGAAAAATGTTAGTTTTGAAAGTTATTGTTTATTTATTTATGTTATTAGGAATACATATCATACTGGTTTTAAAAGAGTGCATGTCCTATTTATCATAATGGCATGTCCTCTTCTTGCATGCTTGTGGTAGAGCAGGGATGAAGAATATCTCACTTGGAATGCATTTTTCACTAATTTAAAAAACATATGACCTCCAAATATAATTCTGATGAAGTATGGAAACTTCGGGATGCTTAGTTCATTTGGTTGAAAAGTACCTTCAGGTTTTAGTTGCTCTGCTATGTTTGCCTTGTAAATGTCTTTATTTACTTCACGGTTCTTTAACTCTTCGGATGTTATTCAAAACTTTTGTTCTGCCAAATGTCATAGGTTATCATTCCTGTTGCTAATGGTTCTGAAGAAATTGAAGTGGTGACGATCATAGATATTTTACGACGAGCAAAAGCGAATGTCATAGTTGCCTCTGTGGAAAAATCTTTGCAGATTGTAGCATCCAGTGGCACAAAAATCATTGCAGACAAGATGATCAGTGCTGCTGCCGAGTCAATTTATGATCTGATTATCCTGCCCGTAAGCAGCTTTTAAGCTTTTTAACCACACCCCCCCCCCCCCCAAAAAAAATTTTTTTTTACTCCTTTACTTCTTTTTTGTTTCTTTTCTGCTGGTGAATTGTTTCTTGCTCCTAAATTTATAGGGAGGAGTATCAGGGGCTGAGCGGCTAAACAAGTCAAAGATTCTGAAAAAGTTGCTAAAAGAACAAGAATCAGTTGGGAGATTTTTCGGTGCCATAGGCTTTTCTCCTGCCATCCTGCACAAACAAGGATTGCTCAAGGTGGGACCGGTCACCTCAATTTTACTGCATTCTAGTATTAGAATATTAAACTAAACATGTGCTCTGCTCAAAAGCAGGATAAGCGATCCACAGCTCATCCATCTGTTCTGAGCACAATCGATGGTGCGGTGAGTGGTGCCCAAGTTGTTATCGACAGGAAAGTGATCACTAGCAAGGGACTTGCAACTGCAACGAATTTTGCACTTGATATTGTGAGCAAGCTTTTTGGGCAAGCAAGAGCAAGGAGTGTGGCAGAAGGCCTTGTTTTTGAGTACCCCGGCTGATAGGCCAATGATCCACACGTTGCACATTAGCTGTCACTGTACACAATCAGATTCTTTCTACTTGGTCAGACGAGACTACTTGCTGTGGATGAGGCTTTTGCTTACTCTGAGATACATATTCATAATTAAGGAGCGGTGGTCTAGTCTAGATGTCCCAACAGATTATCGCTGAGAAGGTGGGTGTTTCAAATTTAAGTTGGTATGTTTATCCATAAAAGTTTTAACGTATCTTGATCTGATACTTTGTGCTTCATTGCAGATATACATTTGTGGTGGTTGTTCGAACATGCTGCTCGATATCTTTTGTGCTGCTGCGAACCAGAGATGGACTGAACTGACAGTAGGTTACCATCTCACAAACTGTGAAGTTTCACCGTTTATGAAGGAGTAGGGGGCATCTTCACATTTACACAGTGTGAAGGCTTTCTTTTCGTGCTGTTAGTTATTTTGTGAAGTTGGGTTTACCCTTGTATAGCCATTGGTTCTACTCGCAGTTATCAATCAAAAACGGATACTAGATTTTCTGTTCCCAATGTAATGGTACTTTTCGCAGTTATTTTTACCTCTTTTTATTATCTTTTCATTATTCCGAAAGTGAATTTGAGCCTCCATCCTTTTTCCAGAGTTACCGTATTTTGTAATTTTTCATGAACTAATCTTTGTCTTTGTTCAAGATTTTATAATGAAGATAAAGAAAATATAAGTTGACAAATCCCGGAAAAACGGCCTCAATGCGGTGCTGCCCATGTGAATGTGTCATTGCTCAAAGTGCGGGTCAGACTCAGACCAGCTTCTACCGGACTTCAGGCAATGCCCGCTTTTGGAGGTCACTGTGGTCCACTAATTATTATTTGTTTTTATAGTTGAGAACCTCACAATATTTATTCAAACCCGCATATAAGGTTAATTTATGTGAATGAAATGAACCTTGATTGATAAGATAAATCATCATCAAGGTAAATGAAATGAACCCTTATTAAATGCATCTTTACTAGGGTCTTGGTGTTCCCATTTTCAATCCTGATAAGGTGGATTTTGTGGTCAATTTCATCCCATTCACCAATAGTCTTTCCCTGCTGTTTAGATTAACTACTCATAAAAAACAGAGAAAAAGGTCAAAACATGAACAAGAATTTGAAGGCGGCCAAAAACTCTTGTTAAATGCACTAAACAACGAAATTATTCAGTCCAAAAGCGCCACCATCTGAAAGTTTACTGCAGTTAAAGTCAGCTCAATCGTCGCCTACACAGAGAACTCTTACCTCCCCTATCAACAAAATGTGCGTGCTTGAAGCTATACCAATCGCATCCAATTTGTCAACTTAAAGAAACAAACAAAACCACCAAGGCAGTAGGGGCTCACATTAATACACTGTTCCAAAAACAAAACTAAGTTCTGCTGATACAAAGATCCAGAAAGTTTTCACTAGTCTAAATTCTAGCTAAAGTAAATACATACAACAGCATGCATGGTGCGTACCAGAAGAGCTAGACAGTCCACATTCACCTAGCGACCAAATGAGAAGCAAACACAAGTCACACAGACAATAAAGCTTATATATACCATGATACAAAAACATGACACTCGTTGCTTCTATACATAATGCTACCTACCACGTATGGATGAGATCCAAATTGGATCTTCATATGCTGTTCAATCCTATGGACAAACAAAGGATCAAGTTTGTGCTAGAATACTCCTACCAAGGTCCCGTTAGGGTCCTCCGCAAGCACCTTCTTTTACCTCCCCAGGGCTTATCCACTGTCTCCAAGATCTGTGGATGGAAAAGTAAAACAATAATAATTATGTACCGAAAGTTCAATCGGCAACAGAAACACAAAAGAAAGAACAAACAGAAAAAAATGCAACGACTACAAGGGTTTTGAGTTTTAACCAATCATAAGAAGGAAAATTGATTTATTGTTCTCTATCTCATTCTGGTTTTCCATATATATTAAAGAAAATTTACCTAATGCTGCCAATTATAGTGTGAACCAAAAATCCTCGGCTTTACTATTTGTAAGATGAGTTCGAGTAATTGTCTCTTATGTGTGATGCCAGATCTCATGTGTTTACAACAAGACTGTCATGAGTAGGAGTTTTACAGACCTGATCAGGCCTGTAATCCAATTCATTTTTTCAAATCTCAAATTGGCTTAATCTATTTTTAAGTATATGCAAGCACAAAAACAAATGATGCAAATAGAGGCAATAAAACCACTAAAAGAATCAAGTACCTGATTTTTCTGCATCTCCATAAATTCTTCCTGCAGCAAACATGAAAAATGAATCTTTTGTCAAAGTCATCAATCCCCAGTCTGATCTCACCAAAAGTCTATTTTGAACTGAAAATAGATTTACCTGCTTTTTTCGCAACTCTTCGTTCATTTCTCTTAGTTTTGCTACCTCTGCTTCCAATTCGAGTGTGTAGGCCTGAAATATATTCAGGTTATATCATTAATATTATGTATTGGGATGAGCAGGTCATATAAAGCACAATGAATTACGTCATTGAAAATTTGCTTGGATATTGAATAGTAAGATACTTTATCAAAGTGAACCGGAATCTATGTCACAAATGATTATCATGTAGCCACTTGAACAATATTTATTCATGTTTTCGAGAATGCATGTCATTTATGTTTAATGGAAAAGTGAAAAGTAGAAGCAAATAATACGGTGGGCGATCTGAAATTTTGTTCAATATGGACTTCAGCTCACATGGAGTTTAGAAGTTCCAAGACTGTTTCAAAAGAAGAGGTGGGGATGTTTACTTCTGTTGCTTAAATCGTTTGCAGGACCAGGCTACCATTTTAAAATGACTTTGCCAGATTACTCAGATGAAGAAAACTCATGGGTCACCAGAAAGACAGCAGTACAGATAGCAACAAAATCCACATCATTTGTAATAAATCAATCACCTGCTTTCTAGCTCGTGACCTGGCAGCAGACTCCCTGTTTTTAATCATTCTCCTCCGCCTTCTCTCCACCACCTTCTCCAAAGAACTTGATGATCTCCTACCTCGTCCAGTTTCACCAAAATTATAAGGTGAAGGCGATAAAGATGGCGTGTCTATGTTACTCTTAACAATGCCATCTGTATGCAGATGATTCCCTGGAGATCCTCCTCCTGCAACTGCCGCTCCATTGCTCAATCCACCACCAACAATTGCTCCATCTTGAACTATAGAGTTACTAAAACCATTCGTGACTCCAACTGCTGGACCCTTTGTTCCCGGGCTAGACAGCTGACCATTGCTTCCGAGTTGTATCGGGGAGGAAAAAGCTACAGTTGGTTGCTTTGGAAATAGAGGCTGCAAATGTGGCTGAGGCTGCTGAAACGATTGCTGAGAAGATCTTACACTACTCATGTTCAGTCCCAAGTTAGGTGAATTAAGAACAATATTGTTCTGCTCTAGTTGATTACCCAACACACCATGATTCCGAGAGGGTTGTTGAAATCCTATGGTCAAACCAGAGTTGTTACCACTTGAAGGAGGTAAACCACCATAGAAACCAGTTCCATTCTGTCTTCCAGAAGGTTGGATATCTTCTCTAACCACCCCTGCTCTAACCAAGAACTCTTCTAATGTCATCTCACCTAAAGTGGGCTCCCTTGGCCCCAAATTTGAACCTCCACTACCATTTCCATCCTTTGGACCAACAGTCTCTTTCAAGACATCCCTCCACACTTCATCAACAGTTTTCTGGCTAAGTGTCCGTGGCAATGTTAAGGAACCCTGCCGCTGCAAATTTCCACCTGGGATACTCCCATCTCCTCCACCTGTAGAAAATGCAATTGCCTGGCTCTCTTCCGCCGTCCAAATGCTCTTTAATAGGTCCTCCATGTTCATAGATCCAAAATCCTTTCCAGATCCACCCAAAGTGTTCTGAAACTCGTCAAATGTAAGGGAATATATCGAAGACTGTCGAACCAAAGGATAGTTACCAGTCAGCTTCCCACTACTACCATCCGGTTGCTCTGTGTCTCCAAAGTTCTTGAAGTTCATGTAAGACCCCATTATTGCAAGAACGCAACACGGAGCCAGTAGCTGCCCAAATTCATCACCATTAGTTTTTCACTAGTGATGACATAAAGCAACAAGCGTATACATCTTAAAGCTTAAAACCAGCTCCACGAATGAATCAAGAAAGCCCAGTTAAAACCTCTATACGCTTTATATTCCTTTTCAACACTTTAACTTACAAAGGCAAGAACCCAATAAGGTAACTGGGAAAAACAGTGAAGCAAAACGAAAGCAAAAGGAGGATATTTTTAAACCCAGGACAGATCGCACTCCACTCATTTAAGTAATATAATATAACAGATTATATACATAGATATCACATACAGTCGCATGCTTAGCTTTAAAGAATCGACAAAACTAATGCAAGGCAGCTCTCACTTAAAAGCTTCGAGTCATGATGAGGGTAAACATTCAATTTCCTATCCTAAGACAAGCATGATTAAACAGATAAGTAGTATCCTATTTAAGCACATCATTAGCTGATATCAGTCACTCCACTTTTTTTTTTTTATTTCCTTAATTTTTTTCGTTTGATTTGAGATCTAAAACTAAACAGCTGCAATCAAACTAAGATTCAGACAAAAACTTAAGAAACTTCACTTTCCCAATCAGCTTACATACTTGACTGCGTTTTCATGCACAAAAAAAAAAAAAAAACATCATCCCAAAAATCGAACATACGATCCTCCTCATCATCTGCACTATTCAATTTTCTTTTCCGCTTTTTCCTTTTCCCTGAGCTCATTTTGCAGCTCAATAATCCAAACATAGGTTACAAAAAACAATCAAAATCTCCCCCAAACCTCAATTTTCCCCTTTTAATTCAATTGAAAACACACACACACACACACTCTCTTCAACAGCGAACCGAAATTATTTATACTACAACGGAGAATTATGGAGGAAAAAATATATAAATTCATAAAAACAAAAACATTTCGCGAAATCTCGAGATCGCTTAAAAAAGCAATCTGAAAATGATCAACTCCTAACCAAGGACGGAACAAAAAGAAAGAAAAATAAAAAAGCACAAAAATCTAAAATTAGAAAAGAAGAAAAAAAAATTAAGAAAGAAGAGAAAATTAGGATTTGTAGAGAGAGAAAGGACAAGAGAAATGCGCGAGAGACGGAATTACCCTTATAGAGAGAGGCGAGGCGAGGCGAGGCGAGGCGATCGTGTCGTTTCCTTCTTCTTCGCCGATCTGATGCTTGGTGGAGGCGACAAGTGTCTACTGTCTAGACACCATTCCCCGCTAATTTAAATCCTTTTTTTCTTATTTTTTTATTCCATTTTCCACAATTTTTGAATGCGCTGGAGGTCTATCCTCGCGAAAAGTGGACCAATCAGAGTACGTCTGATGTGACGAGTCAGCCAATGGGATTGCGCAACGTGGGGAAATCAGCACCGTGCCTCTGTTCCCGACAAAGTGAAAGATGGCGTGAGGTGATTGGTGGAATTTCGGGTATGGTCAGCAGAGAGTACAGAGTGGGGCCGCCGCGCGTGGGTTGTGGAGTGGGGCCGATATCTTGTTGTGGAGTGCGCCTAGGGTGCGCAGTGCGCGCACAGCAAGGTTTTTCGAGGGTGCGCACATTATTTTGGGCTTTGGGGCAGTGGGACAATTGATTGATTGATGTGGGTTAACCTAACATTTTCCGTTGTGGACCTCCGTCTTGGCGGCTTGCCTTCCCATTTCTTTCTTCCCCTTTCTCGTCAGCAGTATATATATATATATATATACATACAAACATTATCCACTCATGGATATTATCAGAATTCAAAAATTTTTTCAATAAATTTTTTATATTTTAAAATATGAGGTACATGCTTGTTGAACTAAAAGTCTATGAATATTGGTTGTCATTGGAACTGTACAATACATTTCGAGCTACCACATTAATAATTCAAATCAAGCACAACTACACATTTTATAATTAATAATCAAAGACTATCAAATACCATTACATCTCATCAATTCAAATAATACAATGAACAAACGTAACTATGCATTCCGTAATTAATACTCAAAGACTATCAAATACTATTACATCCTATCAACTTAAAAAAATTATCAAATAATACAAAGAATAAGCTATTATATAGTAGAATAAGATTAACAAATATGATAATTGAAACCATAATCCTTTTGATTACAAGACCTCTTTATAATCTCTTTAATCATATAGGGATTTTCTATTTGCCATCAGACTAAAAAGATCCTTGTTGATTGCCTACTGAAATTTGAGGATAGAAAATTCCTAACAAGTATTAAACAGCGCAAACAACTATACAATTGTTAGAAAATGTGTTCATACACCTTCTAAATTTATCTGTGGACGTGATGTTTTGTTGGAGATATTATTATTCTTTGGACATTCTGTGCTTTATCCTTTATATATTAAAAAATGTACATTGAACCCCCTAAATATTTAAAATTTTACCCTGAATTTATTTTTCTTATTAAAGATACTATTATTCTCTGGCCATATCGTACTTTATCCTTTGCGTTGAACCTCCTAAACATTTAAAAAAATTTATTTTACTTTAAAATTTGTATTTTGGTAAATTGTAGTGAAATACTCGTATGCACTGGTTATTTATTAATATGTCTATATATGGACAATTTAGTTATTTTGAGTTATTTTATATTTTCAAATTAATTTGTGATGATGTTTTTCTAAGTTTATGTACATACAATAGTCACAATTTATTTTTATAATTATACATTAATTGATTATTATATCATTTTTGTCATTATGCTTATTCGGTCAATGATTGAGTAGTCGTATCCAATTTAAATGCAGGAACAGATGGAAGGCACAGAATTGAATGATATTGAGCAATTTTAATTTTGTTGTCGGTATTTGCATAACTGGCATCATTTTTCTTATTCTAATTCAAACTGGAACCCTATTAACTAAATAAATAAGAACAAAATTGTGCCATAACAGTTATCTGGGGAGAAAAAAATAAATTTGATTTTTATTTATTTCGCACGCATAAATTGAGAAAATACAATTATAAAATTAGTTAGTACTTTTGAGATATCTTGAATTGAATTTAGTGTGTATATACTGAAGAGTTAGTGGCACATGATAATCTATTTTTGTAAGGAAATTGACTCAATTTCACCCCAAGAATCTAAACATTGGAGTTTGACATTCTAAAATATTTTAGGCGGGTAAATGGAGATTTTATTAAATGATAGCGAGCAAAGTGCAATGCATTTGAAGTATTTCGCTGAAAAAAAAATGGCAATGAGGAGTAGTTGAGCATATTTCACAAAGATTAAGTAGTTTTTCGTACATTTGTAAAGGTTGAATATCAAAATGTAAATAATTTCAGAGACTGCGTGTTTGTATTTAATCCGATCTGAAAGCGGAAAAATTTCATCTACCTTCCCTATACTGTGGACATTTGATACCTACCTCCCCTCAATTTTTGGTTCTTTGGCAACCACATGTGCTCTACTGTGGACTCACCTCCTTTCTATTAGTTTTTTTCCCTAACCTTTTTTTTTAAAAAAATTAAAGACTAAAATAACCTTATTTTTGCACAAGAAAATTGAATTGCCCTAAGCTTATTATGCATCTATAAATATAGAATGACTATATTGTCAATATAAATCAAAAACAAAGAATGAAGCATAAAGTCTCAAGAACTAATCGAAATCTTTATAAAATTATAAAATTGGCACAAATACCTTTTTTTTCTTTTTTAAGGATCGTGAATATTAATTATGTTAAATAAATAAATAAATAAAAAGAGATGTTTACTCATTTTTTTTGTGGAAAAAAATAATGTATTTTCACATTTATAGCATCATGTTTATAGTGATACATTTATTTTATCCCACATAAAATTGTATATATGTGTGAATCTAGTGAATTTTTAATATATATATATATATATATATATATTTATCAATGAATAATTAGTTGAGGGGGGCAATTCAAATTTTTTTTTTGTGCAAAAGTAAGGTCTTTTTTAGTCTTTAATTAAAAAAAGAAAAAAAGATTATTCAAAAATTTGATAGAGGGGAGGTGCATGCCCAAGAAATGAAAATTTTAGAAAGGATTATGCCAAAAATCTAAAATCGAGGGAGGTGGACGTCAAATATTCATAGTTTAGAGAAGGTATTTGCCAAGCAATTAAAGTTGAGGGGAGGTGGATGTAATAATTTCATTTCAGAACTATAGATGGATATATATATATATATATATACTTGAACTGAATTACTGAACAAAAATATGATATACGTCAACAAAAATATTAGTATTATTATCTAATTTTTCACAACTTTGGTTTTGATTAATGTATACTTGTTTAAGTATTATGATTTGAGCCAATTGGGCATAATCAAGAGTGGAACACACTAGGGAATAGTTTATATGTGTTGACTATATGTATGGGCGTGATGTTTTGAGTGCCTATCCTCTAAAAATCATCAAATTCGGTGAACTTTTATATCTACCACAAATCATCAATTAGTCTACGTTATCGTGGTTGACGCCTTTCAAGTTCGAAAAGACACTATTTCTTTTTCTTTTGTTTTTTTGGAAAGATCGAAAAGAATAAATTTCTTAGGAACCTCAATGTAGTTGGTTTCCCATTTGCCTTTAGTAGTAGATTTAGCAAAGGTTTAAGTTTGATAGTATTTCGCATCCTTTTTTCTTTTTTTTTTTAGATGTTAATATTCTTAAAAAATACTCTATCTAATAGCAATTTTTTTTTTACAAACTACGAGTTGGTCTAACTGGATGAGGCGTTAGATTCATCAAACAATATTTAGGAGTGATGTTGTAAATTGAGTAATTCATTGAGAGAGTCGCCCCCATAGTAGGCTTTTACAATATCTAATTCGGATTAGTCGGTCAGTTGATCGAAACCAAATGGCTAAAATCAAAAAAATATATATATATATATAGCAAATATTTTTTTTGTCTAGCTAGATATTACTAAATTAATGATTGATGAGGTCAATTTTATGCGTAGCATTGGCTTTATTGTATTTTTACTCCTAAGATTCAATGATTGTTTATTTTAATCAATGAATTTTGATGGTTTAGGATGACATATGCATGAGTCGCCTTATACACATATTTGGATGAATATTCCGAGCTTTTTAACTATAAAAGTATAATCAGTTACTATTTATTTTATCAAACCTTCAATATTGTTACGAAATTAGAATGTGAATTTTAATTTGTAAGGCGGATTGAAATGAGAACACGAATTGAATGTGAAATTATGTAGTCCGATTCATTAGAAATTAGAATGTGAATTTTAATAATATGCATCATCAGCCCGAGCTTAATATTTTAAAGTATAAATAACACACAAGTGACATCGAAAACTCTCTTACAACTACTATTATGCAATTATACTATTTTACAGTGTATATTTACTTTAAGATCATTCACTTAAATATCAAATAATTTTCATCGTAATAAACTCTCGCATTCTAATCCCTATATTACCAAATTAACCTCATCCTCCCCTGCCCCGTGCCCCCTGCGCCTTTTTACCCTACGCCTTTTTATTTTTAATATCTTGTTATATAAAACAGAATAATTTATCTAAATTCACGACTTATATCAGGCCTAATTTTGTAGCAAGTGTCAGTAGTAGATTCATTTGACATATAAATTAATTAGCAATACTTATTTAATGATTAATTAACCATTTAGTATAATTTTGATTTATAGAAAGATATATACACCCAATTTTCTTGGAATTGTAGTTCAATCGATCAGAGCACCGCGCTGTCAAGACGGAAGTTGCGGGTTCGAGTCCCAACGGATTCAATAAATACATCAATTCATTTCTCCATTTTCTGTGAAAAGGGGGATAGGGAGCATAATTTTATTCTCAACGGGGATCTTTTTTTTTTTTTTTCCGTTTCGCATTTCTCATCAAAGAAATAAGGGGGAATTTTCATTACTTCAACTAGTACTGATTAATGGGAGAGAGAGACATATGCGGATTAGTACAATTATTGGCATATTCAAGATCCCAAAAGAGACTGGATGTGGGTTTTGATCCATGTAATGGAATAGAGTACCATATCTTTTTTGGGAGCATATACACAAATGGAATTCATTTCTCGTACGATTCAAAATTGAACGATTTTAATGTTAAAGTACAAGATCATTATTTGAATTACTTAACTATTTTAGATTACTTAATATAAATTAATTGACATTTTTAATTTTTATAAAATTTTATATTTCCAAAAATATATAAACTTTATTTGAATTTGAAATTAAATAAATATTTCTTACATATCAATTCAAATTAGACATCAAAAGTTCGTAAGAATATCTAAAATATCAAGAGAACTTACGTATTGAAGTAGATTTTTAAATTCAAAATTTAAAATAATAGAAACAGACAAATAATTATATAATATAGTTGATTTAATAATCTTATATTTTAAAATAAAATATCCACAATAAAAAACATATTAATAAATAAAAAATTCTAAGAAAATCTGAAACTTTTTATATTGATTAGGGCACAACGATTTAAAAAAAATACTTTCATACATGCAACCAGATCATCTTGGTAATATACCTCTTTAAGAAGCTGATGACACTACAATGTCAAGGAAAAATCTTGTGTCGTAATCTTAATGCTATGCTTGGACCTTGGATTTCGATGAGGAAAAATTGAAGGAAAATAAAAAAAGAATAAAAAACAAAGCACAAAGTGTAATGATTTAAAATAAATTTTTTAAAAAATAATTTGCACCCTGGTTTCCTTACGAAAATTTGAGGATCAAACACAACATAAATAAACTCTCCAAATAAAACACTTGTCAAGATGTTATCTCCTGATGATCATCGCGAGACTTCAATAAATAATGGAGATTGATTGGTGCGGCTCAACAACAACAAACTTGACAGTGTTTTGGTGAAAAAATAGAAAATATTATGAATATGTAATTTTAATTCCATAAGTTATATTAGATTATAGACTTTTTATTAATATATACTGTATAAAGAAGTGTTTCGTAATTTGACTTTACGTTTGAGCTATTATATGTAATTTTTACTCATTACTGGTTTATTCCTCTAATTACATTATGTTTTCACTTTTATATAAATTTGAAATTATTTCTAATATAATTATTTTATTTATGAAATATTTATTATTATTTTATCTAATAATGTATTAATAAACTCACCGTTGCATTATGCACCGGTGTAATACTAGGTTTATAATTTTATATATAAAGTTTGATAGTTTCAAAATCGTACCTCCTGTAAAAAAGGCGTTGTTTTGTCTAGATTCACTTTGTCTCTCTTCTTTAATGATACTTTCTCTTTTCTATATGTGTGTGTGTATATATATATATATAAAATATATTCACACTTTTTTTTTTTTTTGGCAAAAATCACACCATTAAATGTCCGACATCATCACTTACGTGATTTTGTTTTTGCAAAAATCACTTTCTCTTTTCTATATGTGCGTGTGTGTGTATCTACATTATTATAAAAAAAATTATTTTTATCTCATAAATGACAGTTATTTATATAATTTTATAAAATTTATCTCTTGATTTTACAAACTAGAGACATGTAAAATTATGGCTAAAATTGCAAATTCACATGAAATCGATTCAATTCGAATACCAAATTTTGATGTGTCAATTTTATTTTTTTAATTAATAAACACATGTAATAAATAAACAAATAAAAAGGTTAATATTTTAATATTACATTCAATTTAAAAAATCCATATTCTCAACCAACAAACCACTTTCTCTAATTACAATTATTTGGTATTTTTTTCTGTTTATTCTTTATCATGTAATTTTATTTCATATTATTATTTTATTTTTAAATTATTATAATTTAATAAATTATTTCAAATAATTATTAAAAAAATATTCCTATTAAAGAAATTTAATAATATATTTATATTATCATCCTAAAAAATTAACTACTAAATTAAAAAATATATTTTTTATAGTTTGTACGCACATATAATATACGGTATTGCTAGTATATATATATATATATATATATAAATATATTCACACTTATTTTTTGTTTTTTGCAAAATCGCACCATTAAATGTCGGACATCATCACTTACATCATTCCTTTTGTACTTGTCCATTTTCATCTTTTTGGCTTTTCTTTTTTGGGTAAAAACTTGTCCAGTTTTAATTACTTATGTTCATGTATGGAGGTAATATACCTACAGTGGTAATTTTATAAGTAAATATATATTGAACGATTAGTCATTTCATAAAATTTAAAAAGCTATTAAATCTCATATCAGTATTATGTAATGTGCATCATAGGCTTTCGCATTTTCTTCACTTCTAGCAAAATATAAACTTCCACGGTAGAAAACTATCACTACTTTCTATCAATATGCACATGTGTTTCTCACAGTTTATAGTACTCATATATTGTGGAGGGACGTGATTGGGTGGGTTCACTGAGGGAGGACCAATGATTCCACTTAACGTTAAAAATCTCTTTAGCATATGTATTGAATGTAAATAAAAAAAAATAAAAATATTTATTTATTTTTTATTAGACCCCGTTAAAAACCTTAAAAATTCTCGGGGGTCTAGCTCTCAAGTTCATCACTGTCTATTGTGTACACACACACACACACAAATCAACGAGTCTATTTGCAATTTTAATGAGCCAGTATGATAAAGATTTGAGCTTAAGATTGTAGCATTTGGACATTAATTCTTATTTGTAGGCTCACAAGCCTTTCATTTTTTTTTTTAACATTTATCTTTATATATATAACCATAAGGGATAATTACTCTTACATTCCCTAAGTTTAACCAAAATTATAAATAACACTTTCTTGTTTCAAAAATTACCAATACCCTTGACTTTCGTCCCTTTATTGCTAAATCAGATAAAAGGACTATAATACTCTTTTCATGTCTAGATACTTGTAAGAGAGAATTACCCTCATTTTTTCTAAATTTAGGTAAAATTATAAATAATCTCCTTTTATTTTGAACATGAATATCTTGCGCCGTTGTCGTGTCGCCATCACCTAGATGGTGAAACTACACATTGATTTTTTTGTCTTCCTGAGCCCGTCAAAATCTCTTAATAAATTTTGTCAACGCTCCATCCATTTGAATTTAATTGAACAAAAACTACAACAAACCCTAACCCGCCATTACATCTCATCTGTTCAATTCCTCCACCATTATCGACCCTATCTCAAAATGGGCTTCACCAATGCATTACTCATTGCGATTAGCTCAAGACACTTTCAAATTCTGCCTGAAAAACCTGTCGGAGAGTTTGGTCCATCGTTGCATGTCTTTTTTTCAAAAATATTACAGATAAATATCCTTATATAATTTAAAAGCTTACAATAAGTACCCTTCAAGTTTCAAAACCTTATAATAAATAAGGGTATTTCGATCCTTAAAAATGACGGAGAAATTGATCGAGGGCATTTTCGACAATTCACTAACGGTAAGATTTTTTTTATAAACGTTAATATATGTCAAAGGAGTATCGGTAATTTTCAAAAAAAGAGGGAGTCATATGTAGTTTCGCTTAAATTCAAGGGAGATGAGGGTAATTATCTTAATTATAAATGCTACATCTATATATTAACTTTTGAATTGAAATAATTATAATACATTAATTATAAAAAGTAGCACTATGAAATAATTGAAAATTTTGGATTCAAGATTGAACTAGAACTCATAATTTATTCATATAATCAAATTAAACCAAGTTCGAACAAGACTCGAGCTCCTCAAGTTCGTGCTTTACTTTTTCTCAACTAGGATAGTTTGAACTTGACCTCGATTCATTTAATAATTTGAAAGTTTTTCTATCACCTAGGTGCATATAAATTTATGGGGAGAGAATTCAGGGAAGTAGTAGATATATGGGGCAAGTGTAAAAGCAACGAAGCTATGTTGCCAGTAGGTACTAGGGAGTTATTGCATGAGGGGCTTAGCCGCTTAGGGCATGTTTATCGCATTGAATTGCCGTCAAGTCGCTATATATTCCTAAAGACAGGACCTACATTTTCATTGTGTAGTGAAATATTATGTTGGTCGTCAAAAAGAAGAAAGAAAGAAAGAAACAAGGGCCACCAGCATTGGTCAAGGAAAATATTCGATACAACCTCATTAACTATTGACTTGAATAATTTCGACCGAACCTATTGATCGTCTTTTTCGCGACAAGTTTGTTGGACTCTCTGATCGATTTCCCTCGAAGCCTTTCGGATCGGATATCGTATACCGACCGGCTTGGCTAACCTTTCTCTCCGATGAGCCCGGCAGGACGATTTCCACCCTCGACTAGAACCCAGCTCCTCGATCCTATTGGTCTATCTAATGATCGACCGGAACCATATCGGGTTCAATAGATCCCTACTGGCATTAAATGCTCCGTCAGATAGGGTATAGAGGAGCCACCTAACCCCATACCTCATTAATGGAGCGTCAGCTAATGCCTACGGACCCTACCACTAGGTTCATAGGTCGTCCCACGTCAGCCCTCAACGACCTACCTGGCCTGGTGGGCCTACAAGAGCGCGGTCTACTTGGACATAGTATAAATACCTCCACATTTATGGTAAGACACATATTAATTACGTACAGTACACTTACTCTGTTCAAATCTCCCCAAAATCGATCGACTGACTTAAGCATCGGAGGGTCTTAGCCGAAACCCATCTCGGCTAGCTCACTTTGCCGTTCCCTTGTTGCAGGATAAACTTTCCGTTCGTACATCATCATTCATATACTCGACCAGAGAAATAAACCGGTGTCGATCAGCTCCGAATCCGACCCGTATCGATTATATAGTAAGTATTATTCTATTTATTATGTGATTAATCACTCTCTACAAAATATAAATTTAAGTTTAATTGGGTTTGCCTAGACTGAAAGATTAATTTTATAATTTAAGTTGAATTTTCATAACCACAGGCTACGCTTGGCCTCTAATTTTAGTAACTCTGAACATTTTTATTATTATTATTATTATTATTAGTTGATGGAACATATTCGATATGTGTGTGCAAAATAAAAATAAAAATATAATTTAACTATATATTGAAATTATAAATATAAAATTAAAATATTTATTAGATTTTACACATTATTATGTATTTTTAAATTATTTATAATGTATGTGTTTTATTAAAATTGTTATATAAAATAGCTTAAAATAAAGATAAAATTATAATATTAACAAATAAATAAGAAATAAAAAATTGAAAAAAAAAAGATAACAGATGTATGAAAACATATATATTGATAGAGGAGAGAGAATGGAAAAAGAAATAAACTAAAAATATGTTAGTAGTGGGAGAATGGAGGAGATAAAATATAAATAAGAGTGGAGAGACCAAATGAGACCATAGTGGTTATTAGACCTCCTAGGTACTTTATTAATAGTATAGATTAGTATTATTATATCCTAGGCGCTTTATTATTACTATTATTATTATTATTATTATTGTTATTATTATTATTATTATCCAAGGTCCAAGCTCAAAAAATCTTTCAAGACAACTCCACAATTTGTTTTGCAATGACAAGGATAGAGCCGGAAACTTTATTGAGGATTGCGAAATTTTTTGAGATCATTAGTTATTAAAATATATAAATATAAGAATTATATATAATATTAACACATAAAATAATGACATTTAACATGTTTATGCGTATACAATATATAAAAATTTATTTCTAAATATAATGACGGTAGAGAAGTATAATTAGGTGCAAATATATAAAATATTTAAAAAAAGTTTAATTAGATACGAATATATAAAATATTTTTAAAAGTTCTACAATCAAAACAATATATAAAGATGATACTAAAAAAAATAACAAGCTATTGTTTCTAGACCCCGTTTGGATGAGCTTTTTCCAAAGAAAAAACACTTCTTTTTTTTTAAAAAAAAAAGCTCTTTGGAGTAAAAAAAGAAAATTGTGTTTGGATGAAATTAAAAAAAAAAAAACAGAAGTCGAAAAAAAAAGACAAAAAATGGCTTTTTTTTTATAAGCTACCCCTAAAGTAGTTTCAAATAAAAGCACAATTTAAAGCACTTGTAATTATTATATCCAAAAGCAAAACTACTTAGCTTAAAAAAATTACTATAAAAAGAACCATTTGAGAAGCACTTTTTCTTAAGCCCATTCAAACAGGCCCATAGTTGGGTAATGATTTGCTTCTAAAAAAATACTTAACAAAGTAAATATAATAATACTCAACAAAATTGATATAAACCTAAATAAATATATATAATCAAAACTCAAAAAGTGCTAAAATGTTTACGATATCTATAGGGGTGTAAATGGATGCTTAATAGATCGGATATGCCGTTTTCATATCTGTATACCTTTTAATTTTATCGGATATCGATACAGAGACGGATATTGACGGATATCTAAAATCAAAATCAATAAAATCGGATATATCCATATCCAGTTGTAAGTTTTAAAATTCAAATTCAATTATAAATATTTGAATATTCAAATCCGATTATGAATATTCAAGTATATTATTCAATTATAAATACTTGATATTCAATTATAATTAATTGAATATTGAAATTTGTGTGTACAATTTAGTCATTTTTTTATATATATAATCTACTTATTTACAAGAAAATACACACACACACACATGTATATAGGTATCATATTTTTTTATTAATAACACTTAAAGTTCATATATGTTTGTTTATTTATTCTTTTTATATTTTTGTTAGTTATAAAGATAGGATATCCATTCAAAAAGTCCATGTGTTTTATTTGAGTCAACAACTTATTATTTATCATTCACATAATATGAACTATTTATTTTTTATTTTCATGTATCTTATAATATATGAAATATAATGCATATGATTATTAAAAATATAATTTTTTAAAACCATTAACAACAAAATGAATTTTACAAAATTATATCAAAAAACATCAATTAATTTTAAAAATAAAATATTATTAAAACCACATACAAACTTTAGTATACATATTAGTTATTTTTTTCAAACATTATTTATTAGATATAATTAATGGATACAACAAAATTACAAATAATCGAATATATAAACAAGTATGTATTCGGAGCGAATATTAAACGGGTTGGATATCAAATTACCATATTTGTATCCATACATAATCGGACATCTATAATTGGATACGGATAATATCCGCTTTAAAAAGGCTATGGATATTTTGCCCTATAAATAAATATGGATGCGGACGTTAATCGGACTTTCTGTTATCAGCAATAGATATCTACACTGCAAAATTAAACTACATTGTAACAGACTCGGGCCGTTCAAAACATTCTTGGCGCAACCAGGCTGGCCCAATATATTGGTGACATTCTCATTTCCCGTATGACAAAAGTTTTTTTAACCTAAAAACGCAAAGGCCCAAATCAAGCTACTTGAAACCTTTTCTTTTTCTTTGTTTTTATTTTTTTAATAATACATCGTCTTAACATCATCCACACACGCATACTGTCACAATTATGGTAATTATTCCTTCTTTTTCTCTCTTTATTTTTTCCTTTTTTTTTTCAACCTCTCTTTTTTCCCTCTCAGACTGGTGTGTCAATTTACATGTATCATGCATGTTCATGAAACGTATTTTTCAGAGTATTAGAGAATGTTTGGATGGTTTTTTTTAAAGAAGAGAGGTACTTCTTTAGGAAAAAAACATACTCAAATGAAAAAAAAAAGTATTTAGTTAGGCTCTTTTTTGAAAAGCAAAAGGCGAAACAAAAGCCAAAAAATTGTTTCTTAAAAAAAAATTATTTAAGTAGCTTTAAAGAAAAACACATTTTAAAGTACTTCTAAATTATTTTGTTCAAATGTGAAATGGCTTAACTTAATAAAAAAAGCTCTACGATAAAAAATATGGCTCGACAGTTAATTTTGTATTTTTTTTTTGGTCTACGGGGTAGCCGAAGAGGTCACTCAATTTCAAAAATTCAATTATGTAAATAAAATTGAAATCTTGGTATTTTGTGTGTTCATTGGTCGAATTCTCAAGAAAAAGCTAATAATTTCGAAAACGAATTCATATTTATTCCATAATTCAATAAGACGTTTAAAAATTATTCATCAATGCCAATTCCTAGTGTGGAATATTTGAATTTCAAAGGCAATTGAAAATGTTTGAATGAAAAAAAAAAAGAAGGAGAAAATGAAATTAATACCTTCATACTTTGGCCACATTACTCCTTTTTCCCTTTCAAGTATATGCTATAATAAGGAAACAGATACGAAACGTAATACAAGGGGGACAAGTAAGGAAGGATTTTGAAATAAGATTTACCATCATTAATTTAGTATTGAACTTTGTTTCTTTACATTTAATTTCCCTTTTATCTAAGTTCTACCATATTCTTATTTTCTGCAAAATGGAGTCTAATATTTAAAAAAAAAATAAATAGTATTAAAACCCTCTTACTTTTTGAAATTATTGTACTGCCCCCTAGTGTAAATTTTCAGAAATTCATAATGAGCTCTCAAATTTATCCCTCTTTATATGTCTGGTAATTAACATATCAATTGTGTTACCCTCCAAAAAACATTTCTCCCAAAAACCTAAGAGTGAAGATTCACTTTGAAATGCAAACCGTAACTTTTCATTTCTTGTCTTGTTTTTCATGTTTTATAGATTTATATATAACCATCATCTTTATAATTTTTTTTTTTTATATTTACAATAAGTATGATTCTTTATGTCATTTTTGTAGATTATAAGGGTAAAATGGTAATTTAATTTCAATCCTATTATGCGATTCATTAATTGTAGGGGTGTTAAGGTAATTTAAAAAACGACGAGGGTTTTGTTGTCAATTATTATTTCATAGTGTCTTTTATGCTATTTTGAGAAACCGTGGGATAATACGGTGCATTGAACTTTAAACTGGGGGTAAAAGCGTAGAATTTTGAGACCTAAAGCACGATCTCAGACACCAATGAGGTATGTGAAATAACACACTATCCATGAAGGATCCGCTTGATGGGTTTAATAATTCATAGGGTTCTTTTGATAATTTTGATTTTACAAGATCTTGCACTGTAATTACACATAACACAGAGGTCCCACTTGCAAAAGGACCCGTTAATTTTTTTCCCTGGAAAAAAATTGAGAATATTCCCGAATATGAAAAAGTTGACTACATGAAAATAAGGCGGCGTTGGGTGGCGTGGACCCTACTTAATGTTAAAGTAGGGCCCACAACTCGCTCTGACAACTCAGCCCACCCCCCTCCCTCCCCCTTTAAATATCCCTGTATTCGCCTACTCCCACTATTCCCGCTCGCCTGAAAATCAGAAATACAAAACAGGACCCTCAGGGAAGGGAATATTCCCCTGCGGCGGCGCATATTCCATGTCGGATTCACAGCCACCGCGTCTCCGCCGGGGAACTTCGGCGCCGCTTTACAAGCAGAATTCGTGGTCCCCGGACATCCTCCGAGACGAGGCGTGGACGAATCGCCGGAGGAATCATCGCCTCCGTCGCGGCAGCAGCGTGACGGACGATGACCTCGAAGAGCTGCGCGCCTGCTTCGAATTGGGATTTCACTTCGATTCGCCCGATTTGGATCCGAAACTCTCGTCTACTTTCCCAGCGCTCGAGTTGTACCACGCTGTGAACCGGCGGTACAGTACTCTGTCCCGATCCTCGTCGGCCACGTTCTCCGATTGCGACTCCGCGTCTTCGTCCGTCGGAAGTCCTAGTTCGTTTATTGATCCAGGTGAGAATTTTAAGTTAAATTTGTTTTGAATTTGATGTTTCTAGATGAATTTCGGATTAAGATGGAGGCTTTTTTTTTTTTTGGGGTAATTTTTGGAATTGAAATAATAGGCGAAGATCCGAAGATGGTGAAGACGAGATTGAGGCAGTGGGCGCAGGTGGTTGCTTGTTCGGTGCGCCAATCTTCGCCTAGCTTATCATTCAATGGCGATTCAGTGATTTCGTGAGGGGGAAGAAAAGCGAAAGCGCGAAAAATTGAAGGAAATTAAAAACTAAAAATAGGTATCGTAGATTGTCTTCGAATATTCTTTCTGGGATTTTTTTTTTCGTGCTGATTTCAGTGGTTAACAACATTGTAGAAGTTTTTTGCCCCGATTACTGGGGTTGTTGTATTTAATTTTTTGTTTCTGTCAATAAATTTGCTTTTAGATTCTTTCGAGTCATAAACCTTCAATTATATTTCTGTAATTTCGAGCTTGAATTTCGAGCTAAAATCTGATTTTACTGATGTAAGATTTGATTTTTTTTTTCTTCTTTGAATTATACAGTTTCTTCATTTGAATGTAAATGATATAAATGCAACTAGTCGTTGCCATGATTCAAAACTTTCACACATTAGCATTCAAGTCTTACCGTTTGAATGCCATGCAAAATTGCAGCGTAATCAATACTACTAAACTGACTATATGGGTTGTTTGCACAAACTTTTAGCTTATCAAGAATCTCCAGAAGTAAAAATAAGGGTGCGAATTGCTTTCAAATTTTCAACTTTCTTTTTGCGCTTAACAAGCAGAAGTTGAGGAATAACACAGTATTTTGTAACTTTTTTTTTTTTTTTTTGCAACCAAAAGTTGAAAAACTATAAGTAAAAGCTCGTTCAAACAGCCTCTTGATATGTAATTATAAATAAGCTCAAAATTCTATATGTGTTCACACAACCTAACAGCACCGTATACATATATATCGTCAATGAACACAACGGAAAATAATAATAATAACAGCAATAACGAGCCTACCGTTATGCCGTACAAACATGACAATAAAGTGCAGTAAACAATTGAACCTATCGAAAAAAAAAAAAGTGCAGTAAACAATTCTATTTATTATTGCTGCTTTTATGACCTGTCTCTTTTACATTATTTTTTATGCCAGCCTATTTACCATTTCAATTCATACCCGGGACCTTTTCAAGAGGAAAAAAAATGAATAAAAAAGTTAAACCATGATTGGGTATGCAGGTTTTCCGGCTGCTTGCTTTAGGTCTGTTGAGTCTTTGACTTTATGCGTTAATAAAGCTGCCGTCCACGCAACATTATATTGGTAATATGGACTGCTCCTCTCTCTCTCTCTCTCTCTCTCTCTAAATATAGATACGTATGTGTATACATGTTACTTATAAAGAAGGACATTGAAATGGATAATATCATTTGACTAATTGTTAAATAGACAATGAATTCACAACTTGGACCAAAACATCGAATATAAAACTTGAAGCTGACTTGTCAATGACTCAACTCTGCTTTGTTGAGCAGTTAATAGGAAACCCAAAGAGGTTCGTTGCTTATTTATGAGGTTTGCATTTCAGTATTTCATTTGGAGTACCCTACAAATCATGCAACTAGTTTCAAAAACAATATATAATATACATATATATATACACACACGCACGTAATATGAGAGAAGGAAAAGTGAAATTTCTGTAACGTATGAAATAATTAGTGCATAGTTGTTAATATTGAAGATTTTGATGAAGACAATAGGCTTGCTTGTCTGTCTTTTTCTTAATTTCTTATTCTATAAATAAAGGGCAAATTTCACTTATAATCTTTAAGGTTTACTCTATTTATAAAAAAATATCCCAATATTAGAAAAATTACAATTATCCTCTAACGTTTCATTTTATTCAACAAATTACATCTACTGTCAACAATCGTTACTCAAAAAATTTGAACTTTCAAAATTATCATTCTGAAAGCAGGAATAGATTTTGATCAAAATGAAATGACTATTTTGCCATCGAGGGGGTTTTTTGTTATTTTTTTTGAGTGACCACAACAAACAAAACAAAACAAAACAAAAAATATATATATATATATATATATATTTAATATATTTAAAAATATTATACATATTTATTTTTTTTAAAAAAAATTTAAATCTTTTATATAATATATGCAAATATTTATAAATGTATACTTTAAAATATATAATAGCGATATTTAAATTATATTTAATAAATACAAAATAGATAAAAATATCTTATAATATTATAAACTTTACTTTTAAAAATACAAAAAATATTAAATAAATAAAAATACATATGATATATTCTAATATTTGATAAAAATAATTATAATACACATTATATATATAATTAAATAAATCATTTTTTCTTTGTTTCGTTTTTCCTTTTCTTTTTTTTTTCCCTTTGTCTTCCCCAACTTGCGTCTCTCTCTCTCTCTCTCTCTCTCTCTCTCTCTCTCTATAACACGCAACAACTGACGCTGATGCCCTCTTTGCTCTCTAGTCTCTCGATTTATCCTCTCTTTCTCTCTCTCACCGACATTGAGGCCAACTCAACCGTCCTCTTTATCTCTCTCATCTCTCAATCCTATCCTCTCTCCCTCTCTCTCTTTCTCTCTCTCTCTTTCATCTCTCGATCTATCCCCCCCCCTCTTTCTCTCTATCTCTCGATCTCGTTCCCTCTATTAATTCGCCATCGCTGCCATCGTCGATCGACCGTCATTCGTCGAAAATCGCAATATCCTTGATTTTCTCCTTCCGGACAGCTCATTTCAAAGAGAGAAAATGTGTATTTGGGATGAGGGTTTGAGAGTTAAAGGGTTCTCACCTTGATTTTGCCTGCTAATGAATTGTATAGCAATTGAGGGTTCGGGAGATGAAGAGTTTTTTTTAGTCTAACTTTATAAATAGAATAAAGCTCAGGGCAGTAAGTGAAATTTTGTGGCAGTTAGATTTCTTAATTAGGGAAGTCACGTCAGGTCTTCGAACTTGGCCTTTTAAACTATATAAAAAAAGAGAAATTGAGTATATGAGATAAAAAAAAATATTCGGGACAAATTTCATTTCATTTTATTTTTTTGATGCAAGTGTTTGGAATTTTTGTGTCATCATTATAAATTTCACAAAATTAATATTATATTCAAATTGTATTGATGATAGTTAATGATACATGTACAGAAAGAACAAATGGAAACAAAAACACAATCAATGGATCAAATGTAACTGATATGGGATACATGACACATGTCCATGTGGAACATTTTAGGGTTGCCACGTGTAGCCTTGTGCCACGTGGGTTGTGTTGCTCCACACGAGAACTTTGTCCTCGACTTGGGCCCAAGTCAGGGAGAACGTTAACTTGAGGGGATACCGTTACTCGATGATGACCTTATCACCTATTAACTTCCCACGTACCTCGAGGAAAGCTCACATCAAGCAGGGAGTATATTTCGTGCTCTAGCGCTGTCCTTTCTAATATACACCACTGTACCTTGCAGAAGATCACTTGCTCCACATACCATTACTCGATGATGGCGGCCATGTCCTTTTTTACCGTTGGCCATCTTGCTCCAGGTGCTCCTAGACCCTTCTAGTCAGCTTTAATTTCAATGTTACATGGGATCCCCTTTACCCTTGTGAAATTCTTCAACAAATGTATTTCATCTTTTACATACCAAAACTCTACTGAATTCTCTACAGAATTTTTTATATTCTCAAACACATTACTGACTTAAGTATGGGACAGTATTCACCGAAGACACTTCCATCTAAACTTACTTGTTTTCCATCCTAGCAGGACAAAGAGCCACCAACAATATCATCGAGTCACCATTCCACACCATCCTCGAGGAGCAGTACCAAGATTCGACCACATCAATAACAATTTTAGTTGTTATTGTGCATATGCAACTAATCATCTATAATAATAACTTAGGTATTATTCTTGTATGATCACTTAATTTCAATAATAACAATTTCCATACAATTATTAGGCAAATTGTATATCTGTTCGTGTAATTTAGGGGGTGGTTGTTTTTTCGTCCATTGGAGATCGACAAGGGCAATCTAGTGTAATTTAAGGTACTTCTCTTTTTCTCTTTTTCATCTTTTACAATTTGAGAATAAATTTCACTGCAAATATATGGACAAATTAGTTAGGGGACCAACATGCAGCCTTTAAAAACTAGCTACATGCTAGCAACATTATGGAAAAAAAAAAATGCCATTCTGGCTAATTTATGGACTAAAATTGCAATTTTCTACCACATAAACTCTAGCCCTAATCCCTATGCACGTATAACTTAGCAGGTCTTCTATAACACCTTTCGCATAATACATTTTGTTACATTCATCACACTATAAGAAAATGAGTAAATTGATGACAATATAATAAGTGATAATGAAAATTTCTTCACTAATTATATACATTTGGTGATGACAAAATTATGTTGTAACAAAACATAGCTTGCACAATATTAATGGTGACAATTGTTGAGAAATGAAGTGTTAAATCTTAATTCCGAAAAATCAAGAGTCACTAAAGTTATTGTATTTAAATAAGTCGTTAACTTATATAATGAGTATTCCAAGAGCCCACTCATAGAATCTAGCTTCACAAAAAAGAATGAATTTTAAGAGTTATAGCACGTAATAGAAAACTAGTATAAATAGTATTTGTGTGTTAAGCATTTGGTGTGAGTGAGTGTGTGAGAGAAAAGAAGAGTTGAGTTGTAAAAGTAGTTATTCAGTAAAGTTTAAGAGAAATAGAAATGTTGATTGAGTAGAGAAAATTTGAGTTTTCTCCTCTCCAGTTTCTCATCTTCTATATTTAAAGTACTCTTCTACATTACCCCCACCACGTTTCCACAACAAAAGTGGTACCGGAGCCATGCTTATAAGATGGTAACCACAAGAGTTTTCTCTTTCCCAAAGCTCACAAAAGAAAACTATGAAATATGGAGTATCGAAATGAAGGCATGACTTAAAAACCAAGGTGTTTGGGATGCTGCCAAAGAGAAATACGAGAAAGCTGCGAATTTAGCAATTGTAAGTAAAGAAAAAAATGAAAAATGCAAAAGAGGCCGAGGTAAGAGATCAAAAGGCCCTTTTGTTTATCCAACTTCCAATGGATGACAATATTTTTGAGAAAATTGCACAAGCCGATATTGCAAAGAAAGCTTGAGACACTCTAACTAATACCTTCAAGGGTATTAACAAGGTGAAGAAAGTAAGGTTGCAGGCTTTACGGTGTGAATGTGAATCACTGCAAATGAGGGAAAAGGTGGCCGTTTTTGATTACATCTTAAGAATACTTTTAATTGTAACTCAACTTGAAAGTAATGGCAAAAGGATGGAAGATGCCTGAGCTGTTAAGAAGATACTTTGGTTCCTCAATTCAAAGTTTAATCATATCATTGGTGCCATAGAGGAGTCTAATGATGTGAAAGAAATGAAACTTGATGAGTTAGTAGGCAAATTGCAAGTTTACAAAGAGAAAATGAAGAAGAGAGCAAAAGAGCTAATTGAACAAGCTATCCAAGCCAAAATGAACCTCTATGAAAAGAAAGATGATGCTAATAGAAGCAGTCGACGAGGTGGTTTCTTACCTTATCATAGTGGTGGACGAGGTACCTACATTGCTAACTAGGTGACGAGAAACAAAGTGAATCCACTTTGATATGAGGTAGATTTCAAGGTAGAGGATTCCAAATAAGGTAGCAAAATAGAAGAGACATTGAATGCTACAATTGTCATTGATGTGGACACTATGCCTCTGAGTGCCGAAGTGAATCCAACGAGGAGAATGAGAAGACCCATTTCGCTGAGGAAAAGAAAGTAGGTGGTGGCACTGCCCTCTTGTTGGTGCACAATCAATAAGGTGAAAGAGATATGAGCAATTGGTACCTTGATACATGTGCTACCAATCACATGTGTGGTCACAAACATATGTTCGTTGAAATGGATAATTCAGTGATAGAAAACATTTCGTCTGGAAATTCGTCCAAGATTTCTATCAAAGGATGAGGTAAAATCATAATTCGATTGAAGAATAGAGATCATTACTTTATTTCAAATGTGTACTATGTACTTGGGATGAAGGCAAACATCTTGAGTGTATGCCAACTTTTGGAGAAAGGATATGATATCCACATGAAAGACGTGAACCTATACTTGTGAGATGACAAAGGAGTGCTATTAGCTGGTGTGCCTATGACAAGCAACAAAATGTTCTTGTTGAATATTTAAAACGATGCGGTGAAGCACTTGAAGGCGTGTTTCAAGGATGAATCGCGGTTATGGCACTTAAGATTGGGACATCTCAACTTTGGAGGTCTTAAGTTGATGTCGAAGAAGAGGATGGTAAAGTGACTTCCTTCCATTGACCACCTTCATCAATTGTACGATGGTTACCTTGTGATTAGCAAGCTCAATTTTAAATAAGGCGATTCAACGAAGATCTAGGTCGATAACAAGTCGGCGATTGCTTT